>BLFK01000802.1:264346-316846 GCA_014634185.1 Astreopora myriophthalma | reverse complement strand
CGCGTGCCCGAGTTTCACGTTTTACACCCCCGTCATCGCACTCAGAACATGGTATATTGTTCTTATATTGCCTCATCAATTGGCAAAGAGTAACGTCATGCAATAGTCGATAGATGTACCACGAATACGAGGATAAAGTAAAGCCCGTTTCACAACAATGGCCATGAAAGCTAGAGTTCCGTATCTATTTTTGTCATCCCGTTGAAATTTCCAGAAATTTCGATTTCGATCTTCATTCCCTGTTCTAGCTATTCACACGAAATTTCCTTATATTAAGAGACAATTCAAAGTAAAAATCTTGAACAACAATATGATACCTCAAACAAACGAGAGCACAAAGCAGCAATGATTCCTTGTGTGGCTTTGTCTCGAAACTTCCGTTGGCGTAAGCAGTGTAATCACAATGAATCTACAACAAGTCTCTCGTTTGAAAAACATTGGCCAAGTCGCGCAGCCTGTCTTGTTTTCGGATTACCGCCTTAAAAAACAATTTTGCGCTTCTAAAGTGCCTGAACAAAGAAAACAGTGACTTACCTTTTTGTGCCGAAGGAGTCGGTCGATATGCGATCTCTTGCTTCTGAGTTTAGGAAACAGTGCCAAACATTCCACTCCTGCAACGCCTTAACTGGCTAACCAGCTGAACTAGGTGATTCTGTTCAACAAAGGCAGATTATGTTTTCATTTAAAATTGTTTTAACAGTTGCAAATCTTGACGCTGAGTTCCTGTATAGCTTGCTTTGAAATCATAAAGAAAAGCGACCTTTACTTCGCTTGCATTTGAATTTAAAAACCACTGAACAGAACTCTTTCTAATATCTTTTCAGCCTTCGAAAACGAAACAGTTTGTACACAATCGTATCCAGCTCGCCAATCACTCCAAAAACCTGCTCTAATGATCTGTTCGCTATTTAACTCGATGAAATACCCCCGGAAAAAAAGGAATAAGATTAGAAACGATTCATCTCTCGGCAAAACAAACGGTCGTTTCACGGATCTTATTGTTTTGCTACGGGTCATGTGACATCCGTAAAATTGACGTCACGTTTTTCTAATCAGAAGCTTAGAATTCTGGGAAGCAGTTGTCACATACCGTTCATTATTTTAAAATTTTTATTAGAATTTATTGTTATGAATAATGAATCAATGACCCATTTTCATGAAATTTGTACGATCACAAAAGTTTTACATTTTATGCAGTTTTTGCATTGTAGTTGTGCTCTTCTTTTTCTCCCACTGGAAAGTGTTCAAAATCCTTGATAAAAAAGATGAAAGAATCGTCCTCGGCAGCAATAAGATGAACCTACGAAATGAAGAAAGAGGTTTGGATAGAAAAGATGAAAAATGCAGGTTGGGAAATGGCCAGAAGACATCTGGTCATTGCAAGAAAAAAGGTAAGGTAATAATTAGGACCCGTGGTTGAGTGGGGGAGGGGGTGGAGAGCAGGCAGGTTACTCATGGGTTATCAACATCAAAGGTTGTCCCCAGGTTGTGGACCTTGACACAGGCCTTCTCACAGTTGTCAAATTCCCTTTTGGTTGCTCATGACCCTGCATCCTAGCAGACCCCGGCAACCCCAAGTTTCTTAGGCCGTCTGCTGCTGTTCAAATTTGATCTCGGGATAACTGTTTTTGACATCTGCAGGTGCTCAAATGTGTACCTTGTCATCATCTTCTGGTATACCACATGATTGGCTTTCACAGAAAAAACTCACTCTGCCTTCAACCTCGATCATGTGGTGCATCAAAAGGTGATCACATGGTACACAAAACAGTGATCTGTGATCAAATTTGAAAAGCAGCAGACGCCCCCCCCCAAAAAAAAAATGCAGGGTTGCTGCGGTCCAGTGGGATGAGCCCATCCTAGGGGTTTTGGGGAACAAAGGAACATGACTAATTTAAACTGGGGAACAGGGTAACAAAGACAAAATAACTCAGGGTGCAAGGGAATACAAACCATTTTAGAGATAAAAAAGCTGGGAAAAAGTTCAGAATTTAATTTTGGGAACAAGGGAACACAAGCAAGTTTTTAAAGGGAACAAGGAAACAAGGACCCCCGCCCTTTTCACCCCAGGGATGAGCTCTGGGATGCATAGTAGGTTCATACAGGAGCCCATAAAGTGGAGTGTCCGTATGATATGCTCTGGGCCATCAGCATAGAAGTAAACAAGGGTATTTTTATTGTTTAAAATTCCCCTCAAAAGTGGTTGCTATGGTTGCATTCACTCCCTATGGAGTCATCATCATCATCATCATTGTCATCATCGTCATCATCGTCATCATCGTCGTCATCGTCGTCATCATAATAATAATACCAACGTAATAATACTGGTGATGTAATGATAAACATGTAATTGCCATGGAGTGAATTTTCAAGATTTACTCCAAACATTTATTAACTAGGCCCTTTCTTTGTAGTTGTTGTAGGGATTGCACCATCAGACATAGAAAATTATCAACCCAATACAATGGGTCTCTTTGCTTGCTTGGATGGAGAACTGAGTATAACCTGGAACTCAGTCAATGATGATTACTGTGACTGTAATGATGGCAGTGATGAACCAGGAACAGGGGCTTGCCCAAACACAAGGTAAGATAAGCCTTGATTTCATCCAAATCCTAATCCTGCGTGGACTTGTCATCAAATTCACTTTAAAGTGCACCTTAATCTCAAAATCTTTACTCTTGCAAAACTTTGCCAAGAACTTCACACTAGCTCACATACCCAGTAACCCTACTTTTGCTAAGTTTTTAGGTGCATTAGAAGTGAAATTTGGAGAAAACAAAATATGTTTGCTATCAGGAATATATTTATCTTAACAAAATAAAATTGAGGTTAGGTGCTCTTAAGGTGAGTCAGAGGTTTTTGCTGAAAGTGTCTTGTTTTTCGTTTGTTCAGATTTTACTGTGCAGGTGAACGGTCATATTTGCCAGCCTCTCGCATCAACGATGGCATATGTGACTGTTGCGATGGTTCTGATGAATGGAAGAAACAACTAGTAAGGGAAGATGTGTTACAGAAGCATGATTTCAATGTTAAATATGCACCATGTGGACACTTTTGCTAACAGTGACTCAAATGATGGAAAACAATATTATTGCACCATCAAGTTTCTTATTATGCCTCTCAGATAGTGCGCACACTGTGATTGGCCAATTTAGTGGGCCATATTCCACAGCACAGCCCGCTAAATTTCAGAGTGTGCTTTCCTGTTTGATTCGTTACCAAGAGATATAATAAATATCTTACTAACCTCGTTTTCTTGGGCCATACTGTAAGTTATGGTTCCTTGTTTTTTTCCAGTTTAATTCACAGCCGTGGTGCTTTGCACTCGGGCCATAAATTGAACGGGAAAAAAATGTGGGCCGTAACTTGCAGTACAGCCCTCAAACTCAGTAAGAGGTACCGGTATTTATGGCAAGTGCTTTACAATAAATAGCCCACTGGAGTGGACATGTGGAGACACCGGCAGTGGTGTAGTGCGTCAGATTCTAGACCTTAGGGCCAGTAGTTTGATGGCTACATACCAGCTCTGCCCCTTGTTTGTTTTTTTCAGCAAGAAACTTTGCTCCAAACTGTCTCTGTCCACCCAGGTGTAGCAAGGGTACCAAGAACATACTGTGATAACCCTGCAATGGACTAGCATCCTGTCCAGGGGAGGAGTAGAAATAGTTTCTGTTGCTTCATGCCACAGAAACTGGATAAACTCCAGCCATGTGAGCCACTATGTCTTGTGAGAAACTTGACCTTAATGTGCCTATACCTGGAGTGGACGTACCTTATCATTTTACAACGTGAACTACGAGACAATACAACAGAATACTTTTAGAAACACTCCTGACTTCTTTCTAATCATCCCAGGTGACTGGGATTTCTACATTTTCCAGTGTTCATTACTCGGCAAAATTTGTGATGATCAGGAAATGGTGAGATCCCCAATTGCCTAGGAACCTGAATCATCTTCGCACAAAAAATGCCAGTGCCACATTTCTCAAAAATGTTTGTCATTCATATTTGAAAGATCATTTGCCACTAATTCAAGAAAAGGTCAGTACCAAACCATTCTCCTTAACTGTCAAGGGTTCCTATTATTGCAGCTTTCAATAAACATGCAAACTCTACACAAAAACCCAGCTAGTGTTTTCATTTTTTGCTCCCTTCAATCATGTTCAATGCAACCGTTGACAAATTTCCAAAAGCTGAAAACATCACATTGAAGCAAAATCTGCCAATCATGAAGCAAGACCAGGTCTGCTACAGTGATCGACAGGAGTGAAAAACAAAATTTGAACTTCAGTGTGTGCACTACAAAACTCATGAAACTCATTTTGAACCCTTGATGTTCTTGGCCATTCTCCCCCCCCCCCCCCCCCCCCCCCCCCAAATTGATCTTTTTTCTTTCTTTGGGAAAATTTAATATCTCAAAGAGAAGGTGTAAACAAGATGCCCGAAGGCATTCACATGGGATGCATTGATTGATGAAAGGCTGTGAACAGTCGCTGCGTTTATACAAACTTAAATATACAAATAAACTGAGGACCCTGATAACTCCACGTACAGTCATACCTCTTTCAAAACGGAAGGCAAACAAAATATGCTTTCATTTTAATGTTAATAGGCCTTCTGCCTTACCAGGATGTGCAAAAGTCAAACCAATTTTAGTTCTAAAAGGAAACCAGTTGGTCCATTTTACATATACACAAAACATTAAATTGGCCATCACTTATGAGAATAGTTTATTATGACACCAGGGCATAATTAATTTCAAGACTTTTAAGGGCGGAATTTCAGGCTATTAAGAGGAAAGACCTCCTGACGAGTTTTACTCAAACGCATTTACAGTAAATTCGTCATTTTGAGCTCTGATCCCAAACCTTGCCACGAGAGCTGAGTATAATCTGCATAGACTGCTAGCAGCAGCTGCAAATTATGTTTAGGTCTCCCAGTTCCCAAAGAGAATATACCTCCTGTCGAGAGGCAGTTAGCTAAGCCCTTTCCTCTTGTGTGTAGCAAAGTTCTGGGAAGAAATTAAACCAATGAGGACTTGAGAACAATATCAAACATCTTGGATAGTTTTCTCAAAGCCTAGTCAACCACCTAAACTTTGCTGCACAAGAGAGGAAATGGCTGACTGTGCCTCGTGAGGCATTTTCCTCTCATTCAGCAGCTCAATGTCTCTGAGAAAGAACCTGTAACTGAGAGGGCTCAAATGTCTTGAAATCATCAAAGGATTACTTTAAAACAACAATGAGAACCACACTGCCCTCACAAAATTAGTTTTATTCAAACATTTTACAGAAGATTTATTTTGCTGTCTCCTCCTCTTTGGAAATCTGTTGGATCAACTCCCTTCTCTTCTGTTCCTGGCGCTCTTCCCGCCTTTGTCTAGCAGCCCTGGTCTTCTGTCTGCGAGCCTCCGCTTGGTCACTAAAATGCGACAAATGAGAGGTTCAGTGAGCAGGACATGACACTTTATTCTAAGTTTAGGAGATTTGTTTTAAAAAAAATTCAAAAGCATAGCAAAGAAATGAGCAAAATCTCCTAAGTGAATACTTTGAGAGTGCACTCGGTCATCTTGCAGAATTGCAGCAAAATTGTGCACAATCAACTCCAATTAAGTTATGGATGAGACATAGGAAAACAAACTAAAATTAAGGGAAAAAAAACTCGGGGTGCACAAGGCTGAAAATAAGAAAGTTAGCACCCAGGGGGCATCTCTAACTGCCTGTGAATTGTGTTTGTTCCAGCTTAAATAAGATCTTATTAGAGAGATTTAGCATCATGTTTACGGTCAACAGTCAATGGCTAACGCCCTACGGCAGGCTGTAGTTGTCATTAAACCATGAGAATAATTCTCCTTTCCTAGCTTATTTCTCTCCTTTTAGTTCTCGCTCGATAGCTGTGGCTAACAGGCAAGAGAGAATGTGACTTATTAATGATGGTGAAGGTGTAATACGCCCTTGAGAACGTTGATATATTAGCTGCTTGGCAATGGGCGAAAGGACAACTGAAAAGAAATCAGTGGTAGAGCATCCAACTGGTGTTACAGAGATTGTAGGTTCGAGTCCTGCCTGGGACTTCCTTTTCAGTTGTCCTGTCGCCCATTGCCAAGCAACTAATATACCAGGCAAGAACTTGATAAGCTGAACTTAAATAAATTTCACTGATGTTTTTGCAAGCAGCACTTTACAGCCTGAAGTTTGCTGTTTACCATAAATGCAATGCTACATGTACATTGTAAAGCTCTCTATTATCATATATTATTATATATTATTTCTCTTCTCTTATTCACTTTGGTATTGAAATGAGAGAGAAACCACTGCGAGCAAGCGACCCATTCTCCAACACCCACATGTCACATTATTGCTCACGGTATGCTCAATATACTGGTTTGCAAACTAGTTTTTCCAGGTCTAATTTGATTTATTTGTCCTCGAATCAGGAAGGAGTGGATCACTTGCTCGCGGTGGGTTCTCTCTTGTTTCGCTACCAAAGCAGATAAGAGATGAGAATCCACTGCTTGCAGGGTAATGTCAGAGGAGCCCAGGACCAAAGACTGTCACAGATTAAACAATCTCAGTTCAGTCGGAAAAACTCCTTTGTTGCTGTTTGCACACCTAGTCGCCCATCCCTCATAAGATGAAGAATAGGCCGGCTTAATAGTGTGCAAAAGGCTTCTACTGCACATATTCAAATGGATATCCCACTTGAAAGAAGGCTCTTTTTTTCCAAATATAACATGTTCAAATGAATTAAAAAGGCATATTCTTTAATAAACATAGCTAAATGTCAAAACGTTTGAAAATGGTCAGCCATGTTTCTCAAATATGGCGATGTTCTCATCAGATATGAATTGTTGAATTTTGAAACTGTCAACAACAGTAAGCAAACTTTTTCTTTGTTCAAAACTTTAATTTATACACTAAATTTTACTATTTCTAGCCTGATAAATCTTGAACAGTAATGTTCGAGTGAAGACTCAAAATCACGTTAGGTTAAAATTAAAGAAGCTATCTAAAACATGCTTGTATAGTATTGAGTAGCCAGTATTGAGGCCTGTAAATAGCATTCAATCAATTTCTCATTTCTAAGCACGTTTAAAGGGGAGTGCAATAATCCACTACTATGTTACTACCCAGGCTGACTAATTGCTGATTGAATGACTTATCTACCATGTAGGTTAAGGTTTATTGTGCAAATCCACACCACATACCTGAGGAGCTTAGCACGCTGCTTCTCAGCCTTCTTTTTGTGGATATATTCCATCAACACTCTCTTATTCTTGAACACATTACCCTTTGCCTTTGTGTAAAGGGTATGGTACATGTGGACATCAATCTTCTTCGCCTCTCTGTATTTTCGAAGTAGCCTCCTGAGGACTCGCATACGCCGCATCCAGATAACCTTTTCTGGCATTCGAGCATTAGCTGTACCCTTGCGCTTACCATATCCACGGTGTCGCCCCTTCTTTCTGGCTTCATCAGCTTTGCGCACACGAGCACGACTGTGAATGATGTGTGGCTTCTTGATGATCAACCCATCTTTGACCAATTTACGTATATTCTGCCCTGTACATGCAAGGATAGAGGAAAGTGAACTACAAGTTGTCATGCAATGATGGTTATTGTGTCATAGTATTACCCTTTTGACTTGAACTTTAAGTTGTCCGAAAATGTAGGGGGAAACAATTATTAAGGAAGCTTGCATCAGTTACTATGGTAACCACCTCAGTTAACAAAATGGTGACAGCCCTAACAGGTGGTCTCCAGTAGTAACAGAGTTGGAGTCTGTGTTGTAAGCCCAATAGCACCAGTCATAATGATCAGAACATTTCCGCTTTTTCTGATTCTGCTTCTGAATCTGTTGCTGACGATTAAGTGAAAACTGAATTGTCAAAGTTACAAGCAAAAGCAGGAGAATAAACGAATCACAACACCTGTTCTCGTGCATTGTGACTGGTTTATTCTTCCACTTCTGCTCGTGACTCCATCAATATGCTTTTCATTTGATTGTAAGCAATAGCCCATTGCAAAAACGTGAGAGAACTGGAAAAGAGTACGGTTCTTTTTCATTTGTTTTAGAAACTATGATATTCAAATGAAAGAGCACCGAAACTTGAGAGTCTTTACCAACAACAGAAGTATTTAGAATGGGAAAATGGTAAAATAGGAGCTCTTCCAATATCACCTAAAATAGAGAGTTTGTATGGATTGGGTAGACAGGCCACAAAATTATAAGGGTTTGTATAGAATTTTGCAACTTTTGCAAGTCTACCACTTGGCCACCATTTGCCGAAAACTCTCAAACTTGGCTGGGTAGCTCTTCATTCCATAACATTTCAGTGGAAAAGGTTAGATTTTCAATCTAATCAATACGAGAAACTCATCCCAGTCCTCTCACGTTTTTGCAATGGGCTATGGAGTTGGAACGAGAAGCTCACAACTCCAATGTTAGATTTTTCACTACAACACTGCATTCTTCTGATTAAAGCTCTGAACACAACTCCAACTCCATCACTAGTGAAAACCAGCATTAAAAGAATTACAAGGTGTCTTGACTCTGTCCAGGTACTAATTCATTTACTTGATAATTCTGGGTATGTTATACAAGACATTGCAGTGGGTACTTACGTGAGTTGGCATTTGCAATTTCATTGGTTTCATTGGGATCCAACCAAATCTTCTTTCTACCGCACTTTAAGACACTGGCTGCCAGCCGCTTTTGAAGTCTTAAAGTACTAAGACAAAAGAATCATGTTAGAGTACATAAAAAAATGCAATCAAACTGAATCTATAACCAAAGCTCTGGAAGTTCTGTGTGACCATAACAAAAAAACCCTGTCATGTGGAGGTAAAGGAGGGTTTCATTTCCATTTCGGTCAGTGTCAAAGAAGGATTGTACACTACACACATACTACTATTTTGTCACTCTTTAAAGAGGCCTTCCAAGGGGTTTTGCCGAGAGGCGACATGACCTCAAAATGTGGTGACAATCTTTTTTCCAAAATACCAACAGCTGACAGGAACTGACCAATGGGCTACATTTTGTTACAGCGACAGTGGCAAAATATGACAGCAGCACTGTCTGTAACAAAACTGATGATGGGCTGGCTCTAAAAAAAGCGAAGAAGTGACAAGGGAATCCCCCTTGAAGGCCTCTGGAGACAATGGGCTTGCTGTTTTCACCCACCCGTTGAGCATTCACAACAACACAGGAATCTTACAAGATATTCGTCTTTGCTTTGGTCTATTTGGAAGATTAGAAATCTAATGATATGAATAACATAAGAACTTAACTACTGGGGGTATAAATATTCTTACATTTTAATAGTGCTTTTAAAGTTTTCACTTTTACGACGTCAACCGCTTAGCTTAGACAGTATGATTCTTTATATTCGGCTGAAAATAATTCGAAAACATGTAGCATGCTATTTTCAGGTTACACTGAGCTTTAGCTTGTTCACTGACTAACCTAAGAAAAACTGAACAGAAAATTCAGCTCTGTGGCTCGCTATATGGTGCACTAAACACTTCACGTGCAATTTATTTAGACATAATTTTTGCATTTTCTAATAATTTAATACAAAATGAATGTAACCTCATTAAAGAACAACACCGAACCTTTCACCTGAACCTTTAAATTGCAACTAGAGTTAGTTTAAAATGCTATACATACAAACGTTTTTAGAAACATTTGAATAAACTCTCCATACCTCATAATGGCGGCGATCGAAAGGGAAGAACGTGGTGGTGTAATTGACTATAGGGGGGCGAACAAATAAGGAATTGGGGATCTGAACATTGTCCAGAAAAGAGCCAACGTCTGTTTATTTTGCACAGCGGATAACCTCATAAAGTAACGATATGTACTTCATGTATCCCTAAGTAAGAATTCTTGGCTCACGTGGAGTTGATGTTTTCAGTGATATGTAGACAATTTAGTAGGTATTATTGCTAAAAATGCCAAAATCCAAGCGAAATAGAGCTGGTAAGTATGTCTTAAACATATCCACGGCATAACTGTTCATTTCCTGAGTTTTTAGCAGAGATGAAACTCGCGTGTGAGCATTAAACGTTTGATCACTTTTGTTTCTATTAGACTTAAATTATTTTGTTGTTCCCGGATGCAATGGTTTGATCTGTTATAAACTTTCTCAGGCCAAGCAAATGCTTAATCATAATGTTAACATGATGATTCCTTTGTTTTTAGTATCACTAACCAAAGCAAAGAAAAAAGGATTAGAATTAAAGACTGGATTGGTAAAAGAGGTAATGTACGTGAATGGTGTTGCTTAGCTTCCCCCCAGCACTGTGGTTTAAATTAATGCTCCTGTCATTGTCAAGCCCCAGGGTGAGGGTGAGGGGGGGCACCCTTGGGTAGGGGTTTTGACACCAATGCATCCCAGGGTTAGGAGGGTGAGCTGGGTGCCATCTCGGAATAACGAGAGAACCCAGAATTTGACAATTAAGGGGGCTCAAAAGACTTTCTAGCCAAGCGTTCGGATAAACCACACACGCCATACTAGAGCTGTCAGCTAATTTAAATTAGCTGACAGCTTGTGTCAGCTAAATAAGAAACAAAGCTATAAAAGGTCAGAGCACATTCGAGTCCAGAAATAAAATATGACATAAAATTTATTTCGGAAGGAACTTAAAAAAAAAAAATGGTTAAGTGGAAATTTTTTTTCATCTGCCTCAAGCTTTTTTATAAGTAACTCTAATTCTATTAAATAGAATATCCTCACATTACGTATTGGGTCATAAATGGGGTTTAAGAAATTTGATCAAAAATACCAGGTCACCAAATTGGTTTTTGAGATACTTTCAAACTCTGCATTTTAGAGGGTCTCTGAGCAGTGTGCAACCATTACCATAGCAACAGTTGGGACCTAGCAAACTCCCTTAAAAAATTTCCTGATAATAAAAAGAGTATTATACAAAGGTCAAGATGTTTCCCTTCTAAAAGGATCAAGCATTAATTTTTGTAAACTTTATCGAATTGACTCCATCTATTAACTGTGGAAAATCCCCAAGCCTCCACAAGTGGGTGCCCAAACATCAAAACAGTCTATGTAGGAATGCAGGCAATTCAGTGGTTTACTAGTTATTGATATACTTTGTTTTCTAGATCCGAGAATGTGTGGATAACTATGCCTACATTTACGTATTCTCAGTTGAGAATATGAGAAATAGTAAACTAAAAGAGGTTAGGGATCAGTGGAAGCATAGCAGGTAGGAAGCTGAGAATAAAACATTTTAACTAAAAGATGGTTTTGTTAGCTTGCTTGCCTGCAAAGTTACAGGAAAGACTGCTGATTAGTGTTGGGAATTGGCTGAGATTTCATAATCGATCATCGGAAATAATCAGATTGACCTAACTGATCGATCATTGATTAAAATCGGAAAAATCCCTTTGTAAGAATTCCCTTTATTTATTCACTTGTGGACAAGTCAAAGTAATATAAACTTTTGAGTTTTTATGACTGTGAACCACTTATATTTATTAATATTAATCATTCATTTTGATTTCACATTAACATTGTTTTGTCGACCAGTTTTCCTCTTTGAACAACAAATAATAAAAATAGTAAAATTTCATCAGTGTAATATTTTTCATTTGTGAATAATATTTTTTTATTTTTCCATGATAATCGATTGTACATTTTTCATAATCAATTATCACATCGCTTAATGTTTACGATCAATGATCGATTATAATTGATGATTGGCACACCACTACTGCAGACTGCAGTTACAGACTGCTTCAAATACAGCTTTTAATCTTGCAACCATCAGAGTCAAATGGAAGAATCTTCCAGAGGGCATTGTCCAGTTCAGTTGAGGCATTAGTTCAAGGCTGTGATCACGGAACTTTTCACTTGATGCTTGATATTTATATTCTTATTCCTGGGTGTAGGATTAATGGAATAACTGCAATATAAGGTTTTCCAAAAGAACTTGTATTTGTTCTAAATAAGATAATCGTTTGTAATAAGGGTAATTAGTGACGTCATAGAGCGCGATCTCTTTAATCCAATAAACCTACTGAATGAACCAGGACTTATCTTTTATGTTGTGTTAAAATCGCAACAGTATTCAAAAAATGAAATAGTAGAATTAGCACTCAGGATAGTCTAGACAGGATTGACTGACATTTCGGTGGCTGCACACAATTTTTACAACAAATCTCCCAAAAAGAATGCATATTCTGTGTATTTCAAGTAAATTGTATCCTGTTCATTCTACTGTCAGGAGCAGAATTTATAATTATTGATACTTTTGTTCTGCTATTAATATCATTAATCAATCATTCTTTCTCAATTAATTTGGTAGGTTTTTCTTTGGCAAAAACAAGGTAATGGTAATTGCACTTGGCAGAGACAAGGAAGCTGAATACAAAGAGAACTTACATAAGATAGCAAACGTGAGTATTGCATTAGTTGTATCTGACACATGTGTACTGTACATATACATGTTGTAGGCAAAAATCAATCACAAGTTAAAATGATTGCAACCTAAGTTCGATTTGTGTCTTATTTGAAAAGCTGGGTACAGTACATAAAGGGCCTGTGTCATACATTTTTTGAAAAAAATGGAATTGCTGGCAGGAGGCTCAGATTTTGTGCGCAGCCTTCAGTTCACCTAGCTATCATTATTCCGTTGTCTATTTTGTCAGTTTGCCCTTCATTTTCATGATATTAGCCATGCAAAAAAATGACTTTTTCTGTAGTGGTGTGCCTTCTAAACCTTTTGTTGAACTGCAAGCAAAAGAAACCTTTTGTTTCTGTGAACAATGAGATCAGCACATCATTCTCTATTTATTAGTTTAGTAGTTTTTTTGAATGGCTAATTTCTTGAAAATGAGGGGCAGATGGAAGGAGAAAACAACAGGGCAATGATTCATCTTTGATTAAAGGCTGATTAATTAACTAATTATTAATAATTAAGTATTAATTAATTAACAATTAATAATTAATTGGTCAGCCTTTTAATCAGAGCCACTTCAAAGCAGCTGGGTCTTTTTTAAGAAACATGCAGTATACTGCTGGAGGGCCTCTGCACACCTGACCCTTCATTTGTGATATTGCATACCAGACAAATTAAATTTCACATTAAACTAAATGTAGGTTTTAATTTGTTTTTGCCTCACTGATGTAATTTTCACTTGCAACATATATTTAACGATTAAAACTGGCAGATGATCAATTAAAACTTCTTAAAATGTCATGTGAGGGTATAATATATGGGGATGAAAACAGTTGTGTTGGAAGTTGTATTTAAGGCTGAAGACTACATGTAGCTCCAGTTATGACAATTTTGCCTTTTCATGTCAGTTTCTTAACTTCAAAATTTCTTGTTCAGAAACTAAAAGGACAGTGCGGATTATTGTTTACGAATCAAGAAAAGGAGGATGTAGTCAGGTGAGAAAGTACTGTTTTCAAATAATCCTTCAGAAGATATTTCCTGGTCACCAAATATCTGTCCGTCAATATACAGTCAGTCAGTGAGCAGAAGGCAAAATTATATTTGGTGGAATGACATGTAAAAACAGCACACTCTTAGGATTAAGTAAAGATAAAGTTTTAATTAGACACTTATTTGTTATGTTTGACAGAACTGTTTTGTTGCCAATGTTCAGAATTTAAAGTTTTTTTTTCAGGCACATTGTCTGTAATTTATGCATGAGAAATAACCAGTTAAAACTGGTTTAATAGGTTGCTGATGTTAAGAAATTGATTTGATGTTTACATTTTTAAAAGGGTTGTGTTTTGGAAATTGAACTTTTGAGAGGCCTTTTGACAGTGAGGGTGGATATCTGCAAAGTTTTTCAACATGACGCATCATGGACATCTGAGGCAGTTTAATGTTATTCATATTTTAAGCCTGCCACACACTTTAGGATAGAGCTGAGCGAAATGCCCTCAAGGCACTTAGCTCAGCTGTTTCCTCAATTGTGTGGTGGCAAGGTCATGGGGACAATATCAAACAGTGTCTTCACAGGCTTGCGAGGTGGAAATCTCACCAAAACTTTACGTACATGTGAGGAAACAGCTGAGCTGACCGCCTCGTGAGGCATTTTGCTCAGCTCTTGCCTCAACTGTGTGGTGAGCTTTAATGGTAAAAGATCACAGCAGACGCAGTTACATTCTTTCCTCCTGAATCGGAAAGTGTAACCAGTTTAGACTGGCCAAGTGCATTAGTTCTTGCTTACAAAGTGTGAACTGGCATACTCATGATAGATAACAATGCGAGTGGGAGATCTGTACGAGTATTTTTAATACAGTGATTTGTGAGTCATTGTAAATCAGACCCAAAATGTAAGTTAATCAATTAGTAGGTTAATTAGGCCGTGTTCTATTGGCATCAACCATTTCACCCAAAACAGGTTCTGGTTGATTTGGTTGAAGTAACTCCCAATGGAACACTTACTCAACCATTTTTGGTTGAACTGCAGTTGCAACTACGTATAGTCATTCTAAGACCTCCTTGACTTGGCAGATGGTAACCATTGTTTTCAACCATCTCAACCAAGTTTAGAGCTGGTTGAAAAAGTTGACCAAACCAAGCAAAAACGTTTTTTTTTTTTTTTCAAATAGAACACAACCTTAGCGGTTTGTATCCAAATTACAGAAATCATGGTTATCCTGTAACTTTGATGCAGGATTCTAGAATTTAAAATAACAATCGAACTGTATGGCAGGATTTAATGAATTTTACAGTACAGTTACAGTATGTTAAAAAAGAATTTGATATGGTATAATAATTGAACCCAGCCATTCATTCTTGTTTCACAGATGGTTTAAAGATTATAGTGAACTTGACTATGCCAGATCAGGCAATGAAGCCACCTGTGATGTGAAAATAGATGCAGGTACTGTAACAAAATGCTCAGTAGGGTTTAGCAAGTCAAATAATATCCCAAATACAGTAATCAAGATGACGAAACAGGTTGGCTGAGTAATCACCTTTGAGTGGAGTGAAGACAACCCAGAGCAAAGTTAAACACCACAAACAAAATAATCATTCATTAAGAGTACTTTCAAAAGTTAAAGAAAAGTGAATTTAAAGGTTGATGTAGTATGGTTATGCCCTCAGCCAGTCTTATGACTTATCATTTTTGAATGGAATCTGATGGTTTGTTATTTTATTACTCTTAACCCTTTCAGCCCCAAGGGGTGCCCCAGTGACGAGTAAAATCGTCTGGCGTTAGACAGAGTAAAATCTGTAAGTGGCACTACTGGGAGTTAAAGGGTTAATGGAGACATAGTTTCTGATCAGACGGAGAGGTGGTTAACCCTTTCAGCCCCAAGGGGTGCCCCAGTGACGAGTAAAGTCGTCTGGCGTTAGACAGAGTAAAATCTGTAAGTGGCACTACTGGGAGTTAAAGGGTTAATAATGTCGTCAAAAGAAATGTTAAGAAGTAAATATTGTGTCCATAATTATTTCCAGGCCCTCTGGAACAGTTTCAACACTCTATGGAGCCACAACTCAGACAACTGGGACTTGATACTACTCTTAAGAAAGGTAATTTTGTCTCAACTCGATCATCCTTGCTTTGGTGAGTAGATGTGGGTTTTGGTATTATGTAAAAGTACCAGATGCACAGGTGAAACAAGGAGATGTGAGTGCCACATAGGCGCCTATGAAAGTACATGTACCAAACCTTGATTGTCAAGCAAGTGGATGTTACATCAGGGCTTGCAGCCTCAAATGAAACTCCTGGGAAGTTGTCTTTTATCATCTAAGCATTTCTGTGTGATAATCAGCCATTTTAATTATTTGTAGGTATCATAACTCTACAGACAGGTTTTCAGATTTGTAAGAAAGGCGATACACTGACCCCAGAGCAAGCACGACTTCTGGTAACAAACGATGATGCATCTGTTTTTTTTTCTTTTACCGCCATAATTTCTTCCCTCCTCATGGAACAAGGGCGAGTTGGCATGTACTATTATTGTTAAACTTGTATAAATACCTTATATTCTTCAAAATTCATCCTACACTGTAATTTTAATAAACTGACTCTGTTCCTGGCATTTTAATCGCCTTACATATTTTCTGTTATAAAGAGCTGCAAGTTAAATTTGAACCAATCAGTTATGCAATTATCATGGCCAAACTGAGAAGCATAAAAGGTGGGAAGGTTCTGTAGTGAACTTCAGCAAGTCTTGCACAAAAAAGGATGGAAAAAAAATGTAACAGGGGAAGGAAAAAAATTATTCATTCTAACCTCCACTTTTCATCCTATTGCTCTTTTTTCTTTTGCTTACAACTTGTGACTTTTCATTCGAAAACTTGAGGTCCATTTATTGCTCAGAATTTGAAAATAAAATATCATGCTGCGGTGATGCATACAACCCTTTGATTTTAGTTTTCTAAAGCTGGATGAGGTTTGAAATTCGGCATACATGTAATTCACGAAAATTAAACCAAGGTTAAATGTCACTGCAAATTGTTGCAATGTCATGTTTTAATGTGCTGTACGTGTAACATGTTGCAGTTGCATTTCCTAGGCTTTATTTATTCTTCACAAATTCTTGGCCAGTAATATGCTAAAATTTATAAAACTAATTACCTGTGAAGGCTGTATTAAGTTGAAAGCAACACGCTTTGCTAATTATTATGTTCTCTTTTTGTTCCACAGAAACTCTTTGGAACTCCACTGGCTGAATTTCACATCTCTCTTTTGTGTGTGTGGTCAAATGATGGCAAATTTGAAGAACTTACCTAAAATCTCAGTTTGAACAATCAGTGCTACATGTATCCGCCTGTGGATACATTTGTAACATAAAGCTTTTAAACTTCTCAGCAATAAAGAGGATTGATATTTGAAAAGGCTCAAAATATCCTTATCTAGGCACATGTCATGAACTTTCAACCGTCGTGTGTTATAACCACCATGAATTTTGGGGGCAAACGTTTAGAAGACCTCGTTAAACCTAATGGGTAAAAGAAAACGAAACGTTCAAGACTTGATGACGAGATTGTAACTCCTTTGGTCCTCTGATCTTCATCACGCACCCAAACAATTGCCGTTTTTATGCTAGAGACGTTAAAGTCGTCAAGACGAATTTAACGTCTGAGACTTTAAATCCGTCTGGTATAAAAACGGGACGCATGGAAATGGACGACATAACATTAAAAAACAACAACAAGATTTTTATTATATTTTAAAAAAGTCTGAGTTTTATGGGCGCTAGTAAACTTGGCGCCAAATAAACTGTAAGGGCGCGAACATACGAAAATTAAACAAGGCTGAATTGCAGTTTCAGAACACTATGGGCTTTATTAACGCTGCGGCCATTTCGGTTCGGAACAATACAACTCGTACCCAGAGCCTCGAGTTGATAAGTTTGAGAACGAGTTCCGGGGGGGACAAACCAAAGGTTTTCAGTCCTTCGGGACTCAAAATGGCCGTCGCGTGAATAAAGTCCATTGCTCAGCGTTCCAAGAAAAACAAAAAAAATGGAGATGCAAATGTTTTTCACGACGAAAATCACGCAGAACAAGACAAGACCGAAGCACTCGGTTTGTGTGCCGTGGCGACTAGGAGAAAAGAAAGTGGTAACGAAGTGCATTGGAACTATAAGGAGTGAGAACAAAATGCTTTCCAGATAGGACGTCCCGTTTTTATTCTAGAGGTATTTAACGTCTGAGACGTTAAAGTCGTCAGCTACGTGCGTCTCAATGACGCACTTAAAAGGGCAACCCTAAAACCCGGAAACCGGAATCCGGAATAACACTGGAATTAGGCCTAAGAACTTTTGTTTAGGCCTAATTATTAGGTCTAAAAACTTTTGTTTAGGACTAATTATTAGGTCTAAAAATTTTTGTTTAGGCCTAAACAAAAGTTTTTAGGCCTAATTAGGCCTAAACAAAAGTTCTTAGGCCTAATTCCAGTGTTATTCCGGATTCCGGTTTCCGGGTTTTAGGGTTGCCCCACTTAAAAGAAGACGTTAAAGTCGTCAGACGTTGAGTGGGTCTGCCTTTATTTACCGTTTTTATACTAGACGACTTAATCGTCTCTACCGTAAAAACGGCTGATGAAAGCAAACAATCTTGATATTTCTTTTTAAAATGTAGAAAGATTACTGCAGTATCTTCATCTGTTAATCTTGTCTCATAAGGTGGGGCTTTAATCCTAAATTTTGTCGTATAATCCATGACATAAAGTGGTGTTTTCTTTGTAAACTGTACATTGTTCATGGTTTAAATTCATCTTCAGGCCCCAGTCATTGAAAGCCTGCCCTGAATAACTTTATCGTGTGGATAAGTAACTCTCCACCAATTGCAAAATGTGGAATGATTTCCATATTACGACATGCCAAGATGCCAGGAATATAAACACATTCTGCTCGGCTAAATACAGGAATGTAGAAGAACGTCGACAAGCGCAAATATATTTTGAAAGCTGGATAGTGACTTTGTATCCACCGGATGAAGTTACTCAGGCTGAGTCATCCAGGGCCTGGTTGTTTGAAGCCTGGTTAGCGCTAACCCTGGGTTAAGTCCAATTAAAACCTATTGGTTGTCATGGTATTAAACCCCAGTTTAGCACTAACCTTGCTTTGAACAACGCGGCCCAGAACAACAGGGGCCAGATGATCAGTTCATTTTCACATATCTGCAAGTAACCCACTAATGGAGAATTGTTTCCACCAATTTGCCAGTTGCTTTACACATTTCCCGATGTTGTATCAAGGCCGATTCATTCTTCCGTGTTCTTCTTTCAATGCAAGCCCGAAATAACCAACACTACCTGGCAGCAAAGGGTTTCAGTCATATTGCCGTGCAATAGATGAAACAACAAGCTTACTTCAAAATGATATGACCTGAGATTGTTCCTGAGGGAACATATTGGCGTTGTATTGTGCTATGTTGGCTCTACTCGTTCTCAAAAGCGGCTATTAATTTCGATAGCCGTCCTATACGCTTCTCTTCACCCTCCTCTCCCTCTTCCTTGTCGTGGGCGTGGTCCACCAAGCTCTTTGTTGCTCTTTCCTCAATGATATAAAGAGAAGACCTGTTCTCAGTTGTTTGAGCTTTTTGATTTCTTTCAATGTTTTTTTCTGCAATAATGGTTCGCTCCCCTCTTCTGCTAGCCTCTTCTAACTCCTTTCTAATTTGACTTGGTGACTTGAAAATGTTTTCGTCCTCTACGCTGGCAAATGCTGTAGGAACCGCGGGCTTGGGTGGCCTTTGAGGTTTTTTCATTCTTTCTAAGTTTTCATTCTCTTCAAATTCCCTTCTTATTTGGCTTGGTGACTTAAAAATCTCTTCACTCTCCGTATTTGCAAACTCTGCTGGAACCACAGGCATTAGTGGTCTTTTAGGTTTTTTCTTACCCCTATGAGATGAAGTTTGCCCCATTTTATCTTCCAACTGCCGCTTTCCCATTTCACTTGACGATTTATTTACCTTTTCTTCCCTCACATCGGAGAATTCTGCGGGAACTGTGGGCTTTGGAGGTCTATCGGGCTTGCTCTTTTCCTTTCTAGCATTTGACAATTTTTCAGAAGAAGGTGCTTCAACTATTGTATCATCAACAATTATCTTGACGCCATGTAATTTTGTGTCCGATTTCTTGTTCCTCCTTCTTTCTTTTTCGTTGTCCTTTTTCTTCTCTCTGCGAGGAAACAAAGCCGGCATCTTTTCTTTTAACCTCCTCGGTAGAGGGATTGGTTCAGCTGGTTTTGCAAGATCAATTACGTCATCGTGATAACCGTCTGTCGAAGAGACTTTTTCCGGTGGGTTGATGACGTCATTGTTATGTGTGACTTGGCGATCGTTGCTATTTCTCATAGGATTACTCCTGCTATGATCGTCGTTGTCCTTCTCAGCTGTTTGTTGAAGATCGAAGATTAAATTGTTAGAGACGTTATTATCATCGCGATCACTAGTTATGTCATCTCCAACGTCAATAATGAGGTCATCGATGTCGAAGTCTATGTTGTTATCATGTTGAGCGTCTCGCATTAGTTGTTGAAACGGGTCGAGAATTTCCCCTTCATCCATGTTGTACGGTTGAGGTTCTGGAATGTCCAAGGGATCAAAGTCAAGTAGGAGTTTGTGATCTTCCAAGACAGGAGATGGAGTAGGTTCCTCGACAGTTGTAAGTGAAAAGGAATAATCAGCTGGGAGAGACGCGAATTGGAACAAATCATCTGATGGTGGCTCGAGTAATAATGCGTTTTCATAATCCGATTTCATTTCGGTTGTCTCCTCTGTTTTAACATCGAAATGATCTTCTGTTAGAACTGAGGGACTCGACTGCTGGATAACCTTTTGTTTGACTTCTGCTCCTGGGTCAAGAAATAATGGCTGTAAATATTCCGATTGTAGTTCGGCTACTTCCTCTGTTCTCACGTCAAAGTAATTTTCTTCCTCCAGCTTGTTTGGAGAACTTGGCTCATAATGGGCGCTTTGCCTGTCTCTTTCATCCGGTTCCGTTCCGGTAGTTGGTTCTTGAAAGATAATCTGAATATCTGGTGTTTTCAAATTGTGAAGATCATCTGCTTTACCAGATGACGTTGCCATTTGTGGATGTGGCTCATACAACCGTGGTGGCTGGCACTTGTTTTGTGAATCTAGAGTGTTATCAGTTGTTATATCAAGAAGCTGTGGTTTGTCAATCGACATTGGGTTTTGATAATCGTTTGGTGTATTTGTTTCTCCTGCCCTCATATTTACGCCAAGGTCTGTTTTGTTTGATTTGATCGTTTCGTCTGAGGGTGTTGGTGGCGCTTCAAGTAATAGTAGTTGTTGGTGATCCACGTGCAGCTCTAATACATCTTTCAATTTCCAGTCAATTGGATTGTCCTCCCCTTTTCCACTTGACTGTCTCTCTGACCCTTCCTCAACCCTATTCTCCCGTTTGTTGGTGAATTCCTTCTCTTTATTTCCTCCTGTTTTGTCGGTTGATACCTTCCCAGGTTTGGCTCGAACTGTTGTCTTCACTGAGAAACCATACGGTCCTTCAGTTTCAGAGTCCACAGGAGTACCATTGATTGCTGTCACTGGAGTACTTCGCTCTGAGGGCACCGGAGTAACCGTTTCTGAAGCCACAGGAGTAGCATTCTCTGAAACAATAGAATTACCAGATTCTCTAGTGTCGACAGCTGCAACTATTCCTCGCGCCGAGGAGGCAACGGTCGAAAGAAGGCTTTCATTGACGATCCTTTCGTCCAGGTAATCCAGCATAGACTGTGTTGATCTTAGAGAATCAACCGAGCTGTCACGACTTGTGTTTGGTCGTTGTCGGGATCGGAACCGGCTCGGTCGTTCATGGTCTGCTAACACGCTATCGGCGCTCTTCCTTCGTAACTCTGGGGGAACGGGTCGCGTTCTGTGAACTCTCGCCTCATGCTTCTTGATTTCCTTCAGGAGCTCCGTTTCAAGGTCGTTGACCTTTATTTGTGCCGTACTCAGTTTGTCCGACCAGTCATGAATTAACTTTTCTGCCTTTACTGGAGTTGCCTGGACTTCTGATACACGCACCACAGGAACCTCTGACTCGGAAACAACATTACTCCTCTCTGACTTTGCGAGCTTCGCTTTGATATCCGCTAATTCCTTCGTAAGCCTGTCATTTTCTCTTGTAAGTTTTTTGTTTAAAGACTCCGTTTCTTTCAGTTTTTTGCCTGCGTTTTCTGCCTCTCCTTCCATGTCCTCTATTTGTTCTTTCTGCATTTTCAGTTTGGCATCTTTTCTCGCGAGGTCTTTTTTCAATGCCTGCAAACTTCTTTCAGCTACCTCGCGATTGTAATTGGAAGTCATCACGCTCTCATCTCGTTCCACAAGATTACTCCTAAACCCATCACTTATATCTTTCTGTTGTTGCAGCCTCTTCTCCAATTCCAAATTCTCTTCTTTCACATACTTCAACTTTCGATTCAGTTCCTCAAGTTCTTCATGCAATTCCGCGTTGTCTCGATCCGAATCTTCCAAGCTCTGTTCTAGAGTTGTCATTTTACTCCTTGTTTCTCTCAACGATTCTTCCATTTCGCTTATGATTTCTTCCTGATTTTCTTTCGTTGCCTCCAACTCGGATACATTTTTCTTAACGCGTGCTAGTTCATCTCTCGACTTCGCCTTTTCTTCCATTTCTTTGTTTTGCAATTCTTGATGCTCTGCCATACTCTTCTCCATCTTTTGAATCTTTCTTTGAATAATGTCATTCTCTCTGTCTTTCGACTCAACCTTTTGTTTCAAAGCCAAGCGTTTCTCTCTTTCATATTCCAGGTCTTTACGAAGGTCTTTGTTTATCTTGTCCAGCTCCTCTTTTCTGCTTTCTAATGTCTCATGCTTGGACTGGAAGTCTCCCATTTTCTTTTCCGTCTTTGTCAGTTTTTCTTTCAGTTCATCCTTTTCAGCCTCCATTTTTTCAACGTTCTCGCGTGCGTTTGCAAATCGTTGTTGAAGCAACTGTTCGTTGGAAAGCCCATTATCCCTCGCCATTTCAAGGTCAGATATGTTCGCTTCCGCTTCCCGCAATTTCTTCTCCAAAGTCGTAATCTTGTCCTGGCATAAAGCTAAATTTTCCTGAGATTTTTCTAGTTCCCTTTCTGTTTCGTTGTAGTCTCTCTCTAAGGCATGGTACTCTTCTTGTCGTGCATCAAGTTGTGTTTCCAAAATTGCGATTTTGTCTTTAGCTGAGCGAAACTTTTCTTCGATTTTGGAAATCTTTTCTTCTCCCCGCTCAAACGCAGCTTCCAAGTCTGTGATGCTTTCATGGGCGCCTAACAGTTGTTGTTCAAGAGCTTTCTTCTCTTCAATACATTCTGCAAGTAAAATGTCCACTTCTTTTTTGCTTTTGGATGCCTCTTCAAAGGATTTCTTCAAACGTTCATTTTCTTTGCTCGATTTGGTGGAGTCATTCTTCTGATCATCTAGCCTTTTGACAAGTTCTTTAATTCTTTTCTCTTGCGCCGTTATTGCTCCTTTATCTTCGCTTTTCTCCATTTGCAAAGCCGCGATTTTCTTATCCTTATCTTCAATGTCGTGTGCCAATTCTCTTAAGTCACGCAAAAGTTTTTTCTTCTCCTGTGACACCGTGTAAAACTGTTCTTTGCTTTCCATCAGCTCGACATGCAGATCCGACAGCTCAGTTTGGGTGTCACTCGATAGAGACTTTATTTCATGGTAGCCTTGTTCTGAAATTAATAAATCCTGCTTCAGTTGGTCTATATCATTTTCCTTTTCCCGCATGGCTTCTTCTAGCTGCAAAACCGTTTTTTCGTTGTCTTGACGAGAATTTTCCAATGCGTGTTCAACATCTTCCAATTGTTCCCTCAAATTCTCATTCTCATTTCGTACACTCTGCAAACTTTCGGCAGCCTTTTTCTGTTTTTCTCCTTGCTTTGCTACCCTTTCTCTCAACTCCTCGACCTCCCGTTGTAATTCCTCAGAGCCATTTTGTAAAAGGTCTATTTCTTGCTGTAACGCTTTCGCTTCCTCGTCCATTTTCTTATACGCCTGTTCAGCCTCACCGAGTTGAACTTGCAAGCTTGCATTGCTTTCTTCCGACTGGTGCAGAAGTTCTTGTAGAGATTCCTCTTTGGCCCGCGAATTACTCTTCTGTCTCTCCAAATCAAGGATTGTGTTCTGCGCGCTATGCAACTGATCCTCAGTATGAAAACGTGTCTCCTTAGTGCTTTCGACTAACGCTTTCAGGCGCTCTTGTTCCACGCATAACACTGACAGCTCTTTCTGTAACTTAGCAACTTCATCATCCTTCGCAGACAATTCTTCTCGCATGATCTTTTGAAGTGCTTCCCTGGTTTCTTGTTCAGCTTTACGTTCGCTTTCCTTCTCTTTGAGATTGTCTCTAGAGTGAACAATCTCCGCTAATAATTCGTCTTTTTCTGCACTGACGTTTGCTGAACTTAACTCGTATTGATGGAGTCTTGCTTCAAGCTCTTTGGCTTTTCTTTGGAGGTGTTGCTTATTTTCCTGAAAAACCTGCCCCTCATTCTCCAGTCTTTCCAGGTTTTCTTGAGCGTTTTTTAAACGTGCCAACAATTCTTCGTTCTCTTTGTTCTTATTCTCCAAACTTGCCTTAAAAGCGTGAATTTTTCCCTCCAACTGTTCTGTTTTATTTTGGTACTCCTTTTCTCTCTCCTCAAAAGCTTTGCACTCTCTTTGCATTCCTTTGAGGTTATCCTTCGTCTCTTTTAACTCTTTTGACAGCTTTTCGTTCTCTGCGTTTACCTGCTCTAAACTCCTCTCATAACGCTGAATATTTGCTTTCATTTCCTCAGTTGTACTGCGTATTTTTTCTCTGTGTTGCTGTAAAGCGTTATCCTTCTCCATTTTGAGAATTTCTCGAGTGTTTGTCAACTCTGACAGCAAATATTCATTCTCTGAACTCAGAGTAGCCAAACGTACTTCATAATCATGAATTTGCCCTTGGAGTTCGACGATTTTGTTTCGAACTTCATTCCTTTCAGGTTCCCGAGAACGTTGCGCGTCTAGCCCGTCTGGTTCACCCGTCAAGTCCATTCGTTTTTCCGCTTCATTTTGCAAATAATCTGGAGCATTCCCTGAGAACGTTTCCGAGACAGGCTGCAAAATCGATTTCTCTATCGGTGGTTCTTCTTTGTCGAGCAGATTCTCTGCTTCCAGCGGGGATTCCAGTGATTCTGCGATTTCACGTTTAGCTGGTAATTCTTTGTGTTCTTCGAAAGTGTGCAATAGCATTCTCTCCTTTTCTTTTAACTCCTTGTTTTCGGAGGTGACTTTGCGCAGCTCTTCGTCGAGTTGACACTGCAGAGCCCTAGCTTCATATTCTTGATCTTTGAGTTGTTCATTTTCAGCAATAACTTCTGTTAACCTCTTTTCTGTCTCATTCAGCCTGCGAGTTGCGAGAGCGAGGTCAGCATGCAATTTCTGTGCCTCATCTGTTTCAACATTTTCCTCGTACAGAACAGGGTGCTGAGGTAAAGAAATAATTTCTCTTCTCAATCTGTCGATGGCCTTTTCTCGTTCCGTCTCTGAGAAACCGCTATCTGGACTAGCTGGATCAGTTGTGTGGAATAATGGGGAACCTTCTTTTGGTCCTTCCCGCTGAAGCGCTTTAGCGGGCAGTTTTCGAGATTTTATTAAGTCTACCTCCTGCTCAAGAAGCCTTTTCGACATCCTCAGGCCCTCCATCTCTCTGTTCTTCTTCAGAATTTCATCAGTCAGCGAGTCGATTTGATTGTGTAGCTCTCCTATCTCACTTTGTAACTCTTTAATTCTTTCATCCTTCCTATTCATCAAGGTATCGTGTGCATCTAGTCTCAATCTTTGCAAAGAGTTTTGTTCGTGCGCGCTTTCTAGCGCTCCCTCCAGTTCCTGGATTTCCATTGTACTTGTTTGGAAATCGTCTCGGAGTCTTTGGTTTTCTTTGTGTAATCCTTCATTGTTCTCGATCGCATCACTAATCCTTTTCTCGCTCTCTTCACCAATCTTCTTTTCACGTAACCTTTTTTCCAGAGAAGCAATGACCATCCTGCAATTCTCTGCCTCCTTTTGCAGATCTCTCCTCTTCTCCTCACTAGAGTAGTAAAATCCTTGCAGTTGGGCGAGCTCTTTCTTCGTAAGATACAATTTCTGTTCAACCTGAGTGTACTTCTCTAGGTTCTCCAGCACCTCTTGGCCTAACTCAGACTCTCTATCCTCGTGTTCACGTCGCTGCAGCTCTAATTCGTTCACTCTGCCCTCTAAGTCGCGTAAGTGGTGTTTCATTGAGGAGATTTTATTAGTGTTAACTTCTGTGGTTGTTTCGGTGCTGAGACGATCGATCTCTCTGTCTGCATTCTCTCTCTGCAAACGTGCGTTTTCAATCTTGAGGGAGCGCTCCTCCACCCTCACAGTAGCCAGTTCTATTTTCGTGGCCTCGACAGTTCGCTTTAAGCCTTCATTTTCTTTAGCAACAGAAGCAAGGAATCTTTCTTTGTCGTTCAATTTGTCTCTGTAACTTTCGCATTTCTCGCGCAACACTGAAACCTCTTTCTTGAGTTCAGACAAACTGTCACCGGAAATGTTCGCTTTTGAATTTTCGTCGCTAATACACCTTTGCAGATACGACGTCTCCCCGGCCGAGCTGCTCAATTTTTCTCGCAGTGTGCTTATTTGTTCCTCACTAAACTGCAATTCTTGTTCCATTCTCATAACGTCCTGTTCTGCATTTATTCGCTGAGCATTTACCCTGAGTACTTCCTCTTGTAGGTTTTTTATATCTTCGTGCAATCCTGTGTTTTCGGCTTTCAAGCACTTAAGCAAACTATCTTTAGACATAATGTCCTTGTTATAAGACTCGCAAAGTTTTTCTTGAACAGCTATTTTCCTCTCCATCTGTGTGTAGTCTTTTGCCTCGTACTGTCGAAGCTTTCCCCTCAAATGCGAATTTTCCTTCATGAGCGTTTCGCTGAGTTCGTCGGGCTCCACATACCCTGGCGAAAGCCGGTAGCCATTATCATGTGTGTGAACTGTAGCTCTCTTTAGTTGCATATTTTCTCGTCTAACGTTTTCCATGTCGCTTTCCAAGGTTTGTTTATCCACCTTAAGTCTCCCAATGCAAGCGTCTTTTTCCGCCATTTCGTTGTAGTGTTCTTGGCAGATGTAATGATGTTTCGAGAGCTGAGCATGCATTGTCTCAAAACATGAGATTAATTCCTCCTTCTGTTCTTCCATTTCTTCGAAATACGCGAGAAGTGATGCTTTCAAATCATCCTCTAATTTGGACACCTGCAAACCCAGTACCTTGGCCAAACTTTCACGCGCAACTGTCGATTTCTGACCATCTCTCGCAATTTGCCCGAGAAATTCAAAATGCGTTGATTCCATTCCCAATCCAGAACTTCTTTCATCACTATCATGTTTACTGCCGTCCCATCCATTAACGCTCTCCATCTCAAACAAATCTCCATTTTGGGCACCATTGAAACTTTGCGTTGAATTCTCCGTTTTAGTAACAGCTCTTAACTTCGCGAGCGTTTCTTTTGCCATAGCAAGCTGCTTCAAAATGTATTGCTTGTCACGAGAGTCGTTCGTCATGTTTAATTCACCTTAAAATACGAACTCCACTTAGATCAATCGGTTTTAGCTCTCGTGTTACAACCAAACTGGTTCAATCACTGTGCAGAAAAAAACATTGGGGTCTTCATAATTGAATCGAACAATCTTGCTGCCAACTTCCGTTGAAGCGATTTTGAGTCTTCCACGACAGTGCTCACCATATATTGAAAAATCCATATGAGTCAGTTTTCGCAATCGGCTGGCTCTTGTACAAAGCGTTGCTATTTCTACGTTAGGTAATACGTAGACACCATAGCGCTATGATACAATAATTGTGAAGCGCAGATATTATTCAGACGGTCTTATATTGCCATTTTCATTAGGCAAGAGTTCGCTCGCTTTTTACGTTTGCAGAAAACGCAATATCTTCTAAAATCACTTTGTCTCGATTTCCCGCGTCGACAGAACCTTGTTGGAGAAATTTGTCGTCGTTCGCTCGCTGTAAAAGGCCATTTAATATTGCGGAATGACAAGTGATATTTATTATGCAAAAAAGCTGAGGCTTTATCTTTCCGCTTTTTCTGGCCTCTTTGTGATTCGTCATTTGAAAATCCACGACAGGTGTTCTTGTCGACTTTGGTAGCCATGGAAACGGATTCTCTTTGCTAGTTTCTAATTGGTGTTTTCAGTGATTAGTGATTGCAGGGAAATGGAACGTAGGCTTCTATTCTAAGTCTTATACAAACGAGCAACATGAATTCATTTGGAAATTGGGAAAAGTGGTCTTGTTTATCAAATAGTGAAATATGATTTGTTTTCATTTTCCCTCCTTTCACGTCAGTTTTGATAATGCCTTGTATGTTTAAGTGCCCGCAATATTGATTTATCAATTTCATTTGAGAATACGGACTCTGAATATTACACGATGATGTTAAATATATATGAGGTTTCCGGTCTAAGTTATTATTCACAAATAAAACTCTATTTATTTTTAGTTGGCCGATATCTTATATTTCTTCTGATATCTTTTTGTGCAATTGCCAACATATAGAATTTTCGTGACAATAACGGTTCTCTTTTCCGCCCGACTCGAGTTGTTTTTGCAAACTTTGCGGTTTCCGTTTGGCTTGTTGAACAACTGCATTTTTTTTTTCGCTTGACGAGGTATTTGCTTAGCCGGTTACAGTCAAGTGAACAAATAACTTTCAGCTTATTACCGATCACCGCTGAAAGCTTTGTACTCTTTCTCCGATTTAGAACACTTTCGAGACAGACAAAGCGAGCTGTAGGGCTTACTAAAAATAACTGTTTGTCATTTTGACCACAACGAATCGAAGTCAATACCCGTTAGTTGTGGCATTTACGATCCAGGAAGTTATTACACTCCTCGTATAAAAACAAGACGGAGGAATTAGTTAATCTCTTTGACAAAAAGCCGAAATTTTCGGTCAATGCCGGCGTTCAAACTGTATTGTCTTTCCCGGATTGCATGCTTGAATGTGTTATAAATTCGGTAATATGTTTAGACTCGGACAAATACGGCTCTTTATTGGGCTAATTGTAGACAAACAAAAATCTATATTGGACATTCCTCAGTTGTTAAAGACGTTAAGTGCTCTATGCGGCGCTGGCGAGAAACATTTAAGGGGGTTCGGATATGTAACATAACAACAACGCCGCGGAAAATTAAGCTAGATTCTTCAAGTACTTCTATCGACTCTCAACCAAAAGAAAAAACAACAACAACAACATATTTACATACGTATTTAAAAAATCGGCTGGAAATTGCATTAACTTGGAATCACTTTTTTCTTAATAAGCCCACAAAAGCTCGCACAAAAGGTACGTTACCCTGTCTTTACAACTAAAACACAGCAACTTCCAATTCGCTGGTAACAGCGTTTTATTGAAAGGGGTTCAGTAGAAATTGTTCGTTTATCAAAAAGAAAGCTGGACAGGATCAATATACGGTACGGTATTACAATATTTAAACTACAAAATTTGTCAATTGAACAGATATGACTTGTAAAAACAGTGGAATTCTTTAGCTTCGTTGTTTGTTTTCCCAATACAGACCACGTGACGTTGCTCTGGGGAATTATTTCTCTGAAAGATTACTATTTGCACGCTGGCAGGAAGGAAAAAGACAGGTACAGTTCCTCTGAGACTGTCACATGATCTGTATTGGCCAATTTGCATAAAGGGGTAAAGAGGTCTATTGTGGTGGGTAATGGCTGTAACAAAGTTGATATATCATGTTATTTATAAAGTCATGGCGTTGCGCGCCTAACCCGCGTTACTTGAAAGCCGGCTATATTTTCCTTTATATTTCCTTGCAAAAAATGTATATGTTACTAAACATACACAGTATAAATCATTTTACTTGATTAAAATACAATTCGTATTTTACGACCGATTTTACGACCTAGTTACAATTGCCATAAATTAGAATATAATGCAACTCTTGGAAAGATTTTATCACATTCATCTCCATTGGAAAAAATGAATGGAACTAATTTTTACATTCCGAATCGAAAGAACTGAACGAATCCAAATCGAATGAACCAGCTTAAAGAGTATACGATTAAATGGTCAAGACAATATTGGCCTAATGCTGGGCATGATACAATGCCTCATTGGAGATATGCAATTTAATTGCAGTACGCAAGGTTTTCACTATTATATATACCCCGGTAGTTAAATAAATGTGACATGCAAACACATTTTCACTTTTTGTCATTAACGGGAATATATGTTGTAAGTAAAATCGAGCTCACTTTGAATCCATTTTCACTTCGGTTAGAGCGGTTTTCACTTGAGTGTCGAAAGTAATTACACGATTGCTTTGCTTTTTGTTTTGGTTTCAATCACGTGCGAGTGAAACCATTTGCGACTCTTTCACACTCGTTTTCCCGTGCTTGGTGCCAGCTGCCTTTGCTTGCTTTGCATTCTGATTGGCTAGTAAAAACAAGTCGGTAATTACGTCATTGCTTTGGTTTTGGTTTGCTCCGTGATTGGATGAAAAAAACTCGCCTGACCTTTTCAACCAATCAAATGCAAAACTACAACCAACTGGGACTTCGTCACTGTCGTTTTCCCGCGCTTGAAGCTCGGTGAGTTTACTTGGTTTGCATTTTGATTGGCTAGTAAAACTAAGTCGTGAATTAGTTTGATTTGTGAATGGCTGAGGGGTGGGTTTCCCTCAGAACTTGATTGGCTGTGTATTTTCTTTGGTTCTTGTTTTACGACACTAAATTGAAAACTGCTCTAAACTGAACTGAAAAATCTCGTTGGTAATGTCACATTATACCCAAAGGGTTCAAGAAGCTGCATTGCGTTCTCATAGTTTGAGAAGAAAATCGTAAGAGTTTGCATCCTTCTGCAAAGAGCAGAACCTTTTATGGCAACTACTCAAAAGAAGGGTGTTCAATGCGTCATTTGTTAAGAATTTTTGTCTGGGGATATTGACGAAACCATCTTCAACATCTCAATACTTCCACCTCCTTGAGCTTCTGCTCTCAATCTGCGCAATTTCGTATTCCCCATCGCCTTCCTCCTCAAGAGTAAACTGTACTGGTTCGTACTTCCGGTCCCTATAAACCTGAAAGGATGAGGTACTTCCTGTTGTCCATGACGTCACAGGCACGGGTCCCGATTTTTGGTCGATATCAATTTCTAGTTCTGTTGTTTCGTGTCGTTGTTGCACGTCGATATCCAGAGTCGTTGTTGTTTGCCTAGTTTCCTCATATTCCATGTTGGTGGTCTGTTGAGCAACATATTCCACCGTTGTTTGTAGTTTCTGCGACTGAATTTCAAATTCCGTTGTAGAAGTTTTACGCGTGAAAGTGTAGTCAAAACTCTGTCGAGGACTCACGTTGATATCTAGGGTCGTTACCTGCGGTTTGACGTTAATATCAAGTGTTGTTGTTTCCTGCGGGCGTCCTTTGACTTCAAAGCTAAGCGTGGATGTCTCTCTTTCATCCTCTGCGGAGTCTCTCTCTATCAGTTGTTTCTTGCATTGTTCGTAAGCTCTGTGGCTGAGTATTAAGTCATCCTGTAAGCTCTCAATCTCACTCTCAAGCTCTTTAATTTTACGTTGTAAGATGCTCACCTGTTTGACAGAAAAATTAAATGGCAAAATTAGGCCTTTCAGCTCATCGAAGCCATCGTACAACGACCAGTCTGCGAGTGTTATCCTTCCAGCTACCATTGCCCTGGCAATGGAGCTGGGTGCCCATAAAATTAATTTAATATTATAAGAAGCATTAACTGTGAGCCTTAGCTAACCTGATTGGTCATCTGGTCTCGTTCCAAGTCATGTGACCTAATCGTCCTTCGGTGCTCTTCAAGCTCTCGTTCCAGTCTCTCTAGCCGATTCTGTTTGGTCTTAACGTCATTGTTGGCATCGTCAAGCTTCCTGAGGGTGTTCTGTAGATCGTTTTCGAGTTTTCGGAGTTCAGTGCGGGTACTACTGATTTCTTGAGAGATTTGCTCTTTTTCAGCTGCTCTGGAGTCAAACTCTCGCTCCACAGTCAACAGCCTTTCCTTTGCCGCCCTTAGCTCAAACTCCAGCCGGTGTTTCTCTTCTTCTAGACCAATGGTAGAATCCTCGAACCTTAAATAAATAAGTAATAAGTGACTAAATATTAAAACAGAACAGTGTTTTCCAGCAAAAGGGTGGTGACTTTGTTTTCATACCACTGTACCTCATTCCCGTGGCTTGTAGAATGCATGGCACCTTAACAATTGTAAAATTATATTCGAGCGCTTTTCAATGGACTGTGCTAAAACCAAAACCAAAGTAAATCACAGAGCCAATCACGTTCTGAGGAAAACACGCCCTTCAGCCAATCACAAATCGAAGTAATTCACGAATTGGTTTTACTGGCCAATCAGAACGCAAAGCAAGTCAACGCAGCCGGCGCCAAGCGCGGGAAAATGAGTGTGACGAATTGGTTTTAGCTTTGCATCTGATTGGTTGAAAAATTCGCGCGAATTTTTTATCCAATCACAACCAGAATCAAAGCAATCGCGTAATTACTTTTGACACTCAAATGAAAACTGCTCTGATGAAGGAGTGAACATGGTTAAAATAAGGCAAGTACCTCCGTAGTTTGCTTTTGCAATCACCGAGGTCCTGCTCCAGAGTTTCCTTCTCGTGAATCAAGGTTTCTTTCTCGATTTCAGTTCTAGTGAACTTCTCCTTGATAACCGTGTACTCATAGAATATCTCTTCCTGCTGTTTCCTCGCCTCGAGGGCTTCGTCAGCAACGTCCTCATTTGCCGCTAATTGCGCTTGTAGTCTCTCAATCTGTCTGTTAAGATCCTTAATTTCTTGGCTGAGATCTAAATTAGCAGCTTTCGAATTCTTGATTTCTTCCTGCAATCTGGTCCTCTCTCTTTCGCACGATTTGAGTTCTCGTCCCCTCGTACCCGCCTCTCTCTGTAGTTTCTCCAATTGTATCTCAAGCCGCCTAAGTTCGTCTTCAGCTTCAGTCTTGCTTAGTTTAACCACAGAAAGTTCTTCTTTTAGGCTGGCCTTCTCAGTTTCGAAAAGATCTAATTTAGCCCTAGAATTATTGATTTCGTCTTGTAATCTGGCCTTCTCTCTTTCCCACGATTCCAGTTCTTGCTCCTTGGTAAACGCTTCTCTCTGTAGTTTTTCTAACTCTCTCGTAAGCTGCCTTACTTCGTCTTGCGCTTCAGTCTTGCTAAGTTTAACAGCAGAAAGTTCTTCCAAGATGCTTGTCTTCTCAGTTTCAAAAATATCAAAATTAGCAGCTTTAGAATTCTTGATTTCGTCTTGCAATCTCGTGTTTTCTATTTCCCACGATTTGAGTTCTCGTACCCTCGTACCTGCCTCTCTCTGTAGTTTTTCCAACTTTCTCGTAAGCTGCCTAAGTTCGTCTTCAGCTTCAGTCTTGCTTAGTTTAACTTCAGAAAGTTCTTCCTTTAGGCTTGCTTTCTCAGTTTCGGAAAGGTCTAAATTAGCCCTAGAATTATTGATTTCGTCTTGCAATCTGGCCTTCTCCCTTCCCCACGATTCCAGTTCTTGCTCCTTGGTAAACGCTTCTCTCTGTAGTTTTTCCAACTCTCTCGTAAGCCCCCTCACTTCGTCTTGTGCTTCAGTCTTGCTTATTTTAACCGCAGAAAGTTCTTCCTTGAGTCTTGCCTTCTCAGTTTCGGAAAGATCTAAATTAGCCCTAGAATTGTTGATTTCGTCTTGCAATCTGGTCTTCTCTCTTTCCCACGATTCCAGTTCTCGTTCCTTGGTAAATGCTTCTCTCTGTAGTTTTTCCAACTCTCTCGCAAGCCGCTTCACTTCGTCTTGAGCTTCAGTCTTGCTTAGTTTAACCGCAGAAAGTTCTTTCTTGAGACTAGCCTTCTCAGTTTCATATGAATCAGATTCATATTTATGCATGGATAATTCTCGCTTTAATCTTTCAATATCTAAGTGGGACGCTCGCAGGCCGTCCTTTGCGATTACCATTTCTTGCCGCACCTCAGAGATCTCCTCCTTTAGCTTGTCATTCTCTTCTTTACAAAGAACTTTTGCAGTCTTCGTGGTTGCCAACTGATCGTTAATGTCTTTGAACTCGTCTTTTATGAGTCGTAGCTCTTCCTCTGCCTGTGATTTATCCTTGCGTAAAGAAAACGTTTCCTCTCTGTATTTCTCCCTCTCCTCGCTCCAAGTGTCTTTGTCATCCTTGCAGTAGGCCAGCTCTCTCTTCAAAGTGGAGACTTCAAATTTATGTGAGTTGATTTGACCATTCAGCTCACTTATGAGATTCTCTTTCTCGAACAGGATTTGCTGATGCTCATCGATGGATCGCTCGTGTTCAAATACTTTCTCAGATAATTCGGCTTCACTTTGATGAAGTCGTACGAGAGCTTCTTCCAGTTCATCTCGTAAGCGATTGTTTTCCAATTTGGAGTTGTTTTTGTATTCATCCACTTGTCGTTGTAAGATCTCGGCGTCTCTTGTTTTCTCGTCCAGTAGCCTTTGAAACTGTAGCAGTTCCTGGCTTTTCACTTGCTGTTCATTGGCGATTTCCGCTTTCTCTTGAACAAGAGAGTAATATTTCCTCTCCAGGTCAGTATACTTTGACTCAAAAGAGTACAGCTTCTCCTCAAGGTACGTCTTCTCTTCAGTACTCAAGGAATCACGCTTAAGTTGGCTGAGTTCACGTTGTGTACTTAAGAGTTCTTCTTCAAGGCCATGTATCGTCCTCTCTAGGTCTCTCTGATTCTCTAACCGCGAGCTCAGTCTCTTGTTGTCTTCTTGAGCTTGATCATACATGTTTTCCACCCTCGTGAACTTCCTTTGCAAATCCAGAATTTCGTTTTGAAGATCGTCTTTGTTGTCTTGTGTATCCTCTCGTCTATTCTCTAATCCTCTCAATTTCTGCTTCAATAAAGTGATCTCGTTTTGCAGTGCTTCTTTTTCCTGGCGACAATACTGGTGAGCCATGACCATTTCCGATGCCTTTTTGTGCGTTTCCAAGAGCTCTTGTTGCAGCCTTATCTTCTCGTCTTCACTCTCTTTACAGAATCTTTCGAGTTCCTCTCATTTATCCAAACTCGTTTGAAGGTCAAACTGCAATACGTTGATCTCTTGTTGGTATGCTTCCCAATCTCTGGCGCCAACACTTCCTTCCTTATAACTCCCAAGATCTTGCTTCAATGCTTCGTTTCTCGTTTTGCATGTTTGTATTTCCAGTTCTAAATCTCCCACTTTCTTTCTCAAGTACTCCACCTCTTGCTGCAGCATCTCGTTCTGAACTTCACTGGTTTGAGTGTTGTCCTGTAGTGTGCAAACAAGGTTGTGCGCTGAAATCTTCTCATTTCGCAGCTTTTCTTTTTGCTCTTCACAATCTTTCAGTTCCTTCTTCTTTTCTTCCAGATCCTCTGTTATTGCGTCTAACTCTACGGTGATTTTCTCTATTTCCCTGGTAAAGTCCTCGTGGGATCTCTCTTTCTCATTGAGATCTCTCTTGAGGGTCTCCACTTTATCCACAAGGAACACCTGTTGTCTTTTGAGCTCGTACACGGTGGCATCCTTGTCCTCATTCTCCCGAGATGCAGTAGCGAGCTTATTTTCTAATTCTTTGGTCTGGCTCTTTAAAATGTTCACATTGTCACGATAGTTGAAGCTGGTGTTCCTTAAATCATCTATTTCACCAAGTAGATCATCTCTTTCTTTTTTACTTTCCTTTAGTTCACGCTCCAAAGATGACATATTTGCTCTTAAAGTAGCAAGTGCATTCTGCTGTTCAGACTTCTCAAGTTGTCCAAACTTGTGACACTCTTCTACTTCTTTGGCTCGACGTTGCGTTGCTTTAGCTTCCTCTTCCCAATCTCTTGCCTTCTCTTTCCACGTGTCACAATTGGCTTCCAACTCCGCAATCTTGCTTTGAAAGTCCAAAACTTCAACTTGAAAGAAATCGTTCTTCTCTTCCATCTCTCGCACAACCTTTTCCTTCTGATCCAACATTTCTATCTTTCTTTGCAGCTCGTACTCCAACTCCGTAACCCTCTTGTGAGACTGGACATGTTCTTGCACCAATTCTGCTTCTCTTTCACGAATTCTGTTATACGAACATTCCATTAATGCGAGCTTCTTTTCGTAATTCACCACTTCTTTGCTGAGATCGTTTTTCTGGTTTTCACTCAATTTATAATTCGCTTCGATTGAAGCTATAGTCCTTTGTGCCTCACTGGCGTCTTCTTGTATCGTTTGCTTGGCCAACGTAACCTGTTTGTAAGATTCCTCTAATTCACTTAGCCGCCTCCTGGTATTCTCAAGCTCCAGCAAGGTTTGAGTGCAATCGCGGCGAGCTGCCTGGCTGTCCTCTTTTACGTCCATGACATCCCTCCTCACAGCTGAAAGTTGTTCTTCAGCTTTGGTCTTCCCTGTGACCATTTCGTCATGGATGGATCTTAGGGAATCTAATTCACGTTTTAATTTATGAAGCTGGCTTTCCAGCTCATCTCTCTCTTTCTTTAGCGAGTTGTCCTGGGACTGAAAGTCATCGGCGTTGGCTGTTGACTCAAGAAGTTGAAAATTGAGGCTCTCTTTTTCTTTCCTTAGCATCTCGCAGATCAGTTGTGTCTCTTGATACGATGTCTCCAGCAACTGCATTTCGCTCTTTACTTTGTCGGATTCCATTTGGTTTATATGAGCTGCAGCCTCTGCTTCTGTCAAGCGCCCCTTACTTTCATCCAGTAGGTACCTTAAATCCTTGTTTTTGTTACCAAGTTTCTCTGTGTTAAGCTTTGCGCTTGTGAGATCTCTCTTTAGATTTTCAACTTCATTCTCGAGACTCCTCTTCTCAGATTCCACCTTCTCAATCACAGCCATCTTGCTTTCATTGTCCCGGAGCTTAATGTCGCTTTGTTGCTGCTTTTCGGTGAGCATTTTCTGGTTTCTAATCGCTTCTGACTTGAGATTATCAAGCTTCAATTTTGTCTCCTGAAGTTGGATCTCTAACTGAGCTCTCTCTTTAGTTTCTTTCTGTAATGTTCGCTCAGTTGTTGTTAATTTACCCTTGCATGAGTTAATTTCCGTTTGTAATTGACTCTTAACAGCCTGGCTTGATTTGTAAGCGACTTCAAAGTCTGTTGCTTTCTTGAGCGCATCCAAGAGATCTTTCTTTTGTTGCGATTCCTTCTCAAGACTCAAAGATAATGATAATTCTAGCTGTGACACCTTCTGTTCTGCAGTGAGCAAGTCGTCACTCAGATTCTTTATCTTACCCTCGTTTACAGCACTATACACCTCCATCCTTGTGATCTTATTCTTACACATAATCAATTCTTGGTCAAGCGCTGCTATTCTTTTGAGTGAATCGATAGACTCTAATCGGACGTCTTTGTCCTTCTGTTCAAGGTATGCAATAGTGTGCTCCAGATCATGTACCTTTCCTTGCAGACTATTCACCTCTCCTTGTAAAATTGTTTTCGTTCCGTCACATCCTCCGTGTTCCTGCTGAAGATTAGACAGCTTACTGTTGAGGCTCATTATCTCTTTTTCCTTCTCTTCCTTTTGTGAAACGGTAATATTGTATTTCTCTTGTAGAGAGACGAGCGAGCTGTTGACCGACAAAAGCTCTTCAGAAGACTTCTCTTTCTCCCGTAGAATGTTTGTCAGTCTGGTCTGCAAGTCAGTATTCTGCTGCTTTATCACATTAAAGTCGCCTTCGACTCTACTCTTCTCGCGCTGTGCGCCGTCCAGTGCAATCTTCATCTCAGAGGAATCTCGTTTCAAGGTTATGCACTCCTCTTTCAGTTTGTCCTTGTCATCTACAACGGTGGTATATCTTGTTTCCAGGTATATAAGCTTTTGCTGCAGTGCTGCCAACTCATACTGTTGGTTTTCGGAGTCACGTTGCATGGCTTGGTAACTCTCTCGAAGATCAGAAGCCACATCTTTATTGGTCAATCCATCTTTCTTCAGCTTTTCATTTTCATTTCTGAGCTGCTCGATCGTAAGCTCCAACTCTACGGCAGCAGCTTCTTGAGCGCCGACAGTTGTTTGCAATTGACTGATTTCTTCTTGAGTGTGACCCTGTTTCTCCTTCTCGTTGGAGAGCTCTTGGGTCAGACTCTTTATCTCGTGCTTCAGTGCGTTCATTTCAGAACTCAAAGTAGCAATCACGCTTTCTTTCTCACTGACACTGCCCCTGTGCGCCTCAAAACGTTGCTCCATTTCTTTTAATTCGCTCTGCAGTTCGCCAACTTCTTCCTTCCTCTTTCTCGCTCGAGATTTAGCGTCTTCTAGTTCATGTCTCACCGTCCCTAGGTCTTTTAGTGCTTGGTATAACTCTTGCTCCAATATAGACAGCTTGCCTTGCTTTTCCACTAACTCTCTGTTTAACTCTTCATTGTCCTCCAGCGCTGTTCCAAGACGCAATTCAAACTCAGAACTTTGCTTCAAGGCGTCAAATAAATCCTTATCAGCATTATCTTTTTTCTGCTGCACTATCTCCAGATTCGACCTTGTTTTGGAAGCCTCTTCTTGCAGACCAACGATGTCGTTTTGCAAATTCTTGTTCTCCATGTTCAACATTTCGATGGTCTCCTCTTTTCTAGCCATGTCCTTGTTGTGATGGTCTAGTAGAAACTCTTGTTCCTGGACTTTATGTTGAAGACGACTATCACTTTCAGTCCCTTTTGTGCTAAGGTCATTCATCTGCTGCTCCAAGTCTGCCTTAATCCTCTCCGTTCGATGAAGTTGTGTTTCCAGAGCAAACGCTTTGTTTCTAGTCACTTGAGCTTCCGATCTTAAGCGCTCACACTCTTCACGGTCGTCCTCTTGTGAGACTCTCATGATGTCCAGTTCAGCCCGGAGAGACTCGACCTCTCTCTCCAGGACATCACGATTATCTTGGCTTTCACGGTAGCCATTCTCCAGGCTTGAAATTTGAGACTGGAGTACGATGTTCTTCTGCTGAAGTTCATCTTCCCTTTCTTTGAGTTTTACCAGCTTTCTTTCCACTTCTGCGAGTTTACTTCTCAAAGAACCAGTATCGGCTTCTCCTCTGCTGACAGCCTCTTGGTTGCGCTATTTCAGGAATGACAGAAAATGAGTGGACGTTTTGAGTACAATTACGGAACAAAAGCAACCAGCATTTGATTCAGATAAACATAGCAAAGGAATAAAACGTCAGTTTGTACATTATTAAATAACACTCCGTTGCATGTGAAACACTAGCCGATGCCTTCAACACAAGCCACCAATGAGATAAATGTTGACCCTCCCCAATAACTTTCATAACGTCATTTTCACTAAACGTGCATATTCTTAACTACATTAACTTCCTTCGGTGTTAACCTTCGAGCCATAAAAAGCAATTCATGTGTAGACATTTGAGAGGGAATGATTTTCAAGTCAAGCGTACTTAACCACTGTACAACCAGTAATAGTTAACACTAAGACTGCCACCGCTGTTTTAAGCAACAGTGGATTGATTTTCTTTGTTGGTGATTACCTATTCTCGTGTAAGCTTTAGAATTTGAAACATTTCTCAGCTTGTCATATTGTAATCAAGACTTTTTCGACCGGGCACAAAATTTTTAACGCAGGAAAATTTCGCCAAAAAAAAAAAAAACTCCCGTGAAATGTTTTGTGGAATAATTTTGACGCTGGAAAATAACAAAAGGGGTGGAAACTTGTAATATCCGGCGCCGAAGTATTTGAGTTTTTCCGCCGAAGAGCGGAAACTTGTCATAAAATGCGTCGCTGAAGCCCTATGCTTTTTAGATAAAAATTGTATTTTCCTTCTAAGTTAGAAAGCGAAAAACCTAATGTCTGTTTTCGGTCTTCGAAGACAATAGGTGTTCCAGTGTCTAATGTAAATGACCAGAAGCCGGTCAAGGTTTTCAAAATCTTTATTGACGTACTTTTGACCCCTGCGTTGTGACTTCACATTTACCACATACTTCCTGCGGGCGTTTCTTGCCCGACGTCATCATTACCCGCGAATTACTTACGGGCCTTTGGTGATGAAATGTCATCATTACCCATTTATTCCGTGCGCTCCTAGATCTGGGAAATCGAGATTTTGTCTGGTACACAAACTATATCAATGATGCCTCCTCGAGATTTTGCTCCTGCAGGGTAATTACCTTCAAGGAGCTCTCTGCGTCGGCCAACCGCTGAAGTGCAGAGCTCAAGCTTGAGTCAAGCTCCTTCCTCCTCGTCTTTAACAAATCATTGTCCGTCTCCTTTTCCTTGACGGTGTTATGCAAGCCTTTATTTTCCTCTTCCAGAATTCGCTTAGCCTCTCTTAACTGGGCAATGGACCCTTCTCGGGCATCCAGTGTTTCCTTGAACACGTCACACTGTCCATTCAACTCCGTGACTTGCCTCTGATATGTGATCAGATCATTCTTGTATTTGACGGCGGTCTGTTTGTACTCCTCAAGCTGGTACTCAAGATTGTCGTTTAGACCTTGAGACTCATCCAGTCGGCTCTTAACTGTAATTACATCGTCTTTGCATTTGTCTGCTTCGTCTCGTGCTCGTTCCTTCTCAGCTAAAGCCTTCCTCAACTTGGAATCCAGTTCGGTTGTCTTTTTGTGTTGTTCAAAGCTCTCACGCTGAAGGCGAACAATCTCTTGCCGCAGACGTTCAAACTCGTCCTCCATTGACGCGATGTTCTGCTTCAAGCTGTCTCTCTGTCCTTCGACAAACACTTTGTTGTTTTTCAGTTGTTGTACAACTTCTTCTTTCTCGTCCATGTCCTTGTTTGCCATATCCAGAAGTAATTTTTGCTCAGCAACTTTCTGTTCCAAGTTCAAAGCTTTGTTGAGAGCCGCAGACACTTGCTTATTTGCACCTTCTAGTTGTTTGGTCAGCGTTCCTCGCTCGTTGGATTCAAAGTCATATTTGTACTCAAGATCAGCTAGTTCGTTTCGTGTTACAATTAACTCTTCTCTGGCCTCCTTCCTTTCTTGCTCGCTCCTCTTGAACAATTCATCAAGATCACCAACCTTCTTTCCTAGATTATCGTTTTCGCGCTTGATGTCAATGCATTGTTGTTTGGACAGTTTACAGTCAGATTCCAATGCAAGGATCTTACTACTTACACTTTGAAGCTCGTGTTTGAGTTCGTTTTCTCTTTGTGCTGTTCTCCAGAGCAAACTTTCAAATTCAAGGCACTTCGAATTGGAAACCTGAATCTCTTGTTCTAAGGCTGATTTCTCCTTCTGTAATCCAGCTACGAAATCTTCTAACTGTGAAATGTGATCGTTGCAACGCTTTATCTCATCATCTGAATTTTTGATAGTTCTCTCATTGACATCATTCTTCGATTTGCTTTCTTCATACTCAGACCGTATATTATCTAACTCGCTTTCCAAAGCAACCTTCAGAGCTCTAAGCTCTTCGATTTGGGAATCCAATGCTCTATTTTGGTTTTTAAATTGCTCAATAATAATCTGATTGTCGTGTAATGCTCTCTGAGCTCTTGATCCCTCTTCAGATTCTTTTGTGAGCTTTTTGAACGTTTCATCGAAATTCAGCTTCAGCCTATCTCTTTCCCGCTGCAAGCCCTTGAGTTGCTCTTCTTGCTCTGCGTTCGTCTGCAAGGTAAAGTTTAACTTCCGTTCCATTTCGCCCCTAGAGTCGCGAACATCTTGAAGCTCTTGCTTTGCTTTCTCTTTGTCCCTCTCGAAGTCCAACAACTTCAATCTCATGTCTTCTTGAACGCCTTGGAGATTCTCACACGACACTTTCATCGTCATTCCCTCATGCCTCAGAGTGTCCAACTCCGTTAACAATTCATTAGCTTGCTTGTGTAATTCGTCGATTGTTTCCTCTTTTTTACCTAGAGACTTCTTCAGAGACCCCACTAATCCTTGTTGCTCTTTCAGTTGGCTTAGAATCTTTATATTTTCCTCTTTGAGTGTGATGTTCTTATTCTTGAAGTCATCAAGTTGCTCCTTAAAGATGACTCTCTGTTTTTCTAGCGAGCTTATCATCGATTCCACCTTTGTTAGTTTGTTGCGGCTTGCGAAAAGACTGTCTTCCAAAGATTCTTTTTTCTCATAAAGACTAGCGATTTCCTCATCTCGTTGCGCAACGTCTTTCTTTAGGTTTGATATCTGTTGTTTCAAACGAAGCTGCTCACTCTGGGCTGTATCTAGCTGAATCGAGTAACTACTGTTATTGTTTTGTGCTTCCTTCAGTTGATCTCTGACCTCATTCAGTTCTTTCTCTGCTTGTTCGTAATTTGATTCCATTATGGAAACCTTCTTTCGCAAACTTTTCAGCTCCGCCTCGAGATCGAACTTTTGATTTTTACAAAGATTGAGTTCTTTGTCCGTCATTTTGGTTCGCTCTTCATTTTTATTTAAATTTGTCTCCAGTGTCGCCACTTTCTTACGGGTCGCTTGCAGTTCCGTCTCAATCTGTTCTTTCTTTCGTTGCGCTGTCTCCCACAATGGTTTCATGCGGATGACCTCATCGCTTGTCTCACGCCACTTGCCTTGCAGCTTGCGTCGATCATTTTCTAGTTGGCGTAACTCTTCTGTCTTCTTGTTCACTTCAGACTTCAAATAATTGTTTTCAGTCGTTAGAGTGGTTATCTTAGCCTTGTATTCCTCTACGATTCTCTCTTTGTCAGTTAAGTGGTTCGAGAGCTCATCGAATGTTTTCTCACTCTTCTCCAAACGTAACTTGGCTACAGTCAGTTCCTCAATCGTCTTTTTGTTCGAACTCGTCAGGTCTCCAGAGTGAAACTCAAGAGTTGATTTCTCTTCTAGCGTTTGCTCTAAAACAACCTCAAGTTTATTGACTTTCTGTTCCAGCACCATCACCTGGCGTTGGGCGTCCAGTTTATCGTGTTCGCACGCTTGATAAGAACTTTGTAACTCAGCCAGTCGTTTGTAAAACGAGTGTATCTCCTCTTCGAGTCTCTGCTTCTCGTGTTCACACAATTTGTACATGGCCTCAAGGTCTTGAAACCTCTCTCGGTTTTCCAGAAGCCCATCTTGGAGTTCTCGTTTGTCTTGTTGAAGCAAATCATTCTGAGTTTGATTCCTCGCAAGTTCGGCATTTCTTTGTTCTAAGTTGGTCTCCAGGGTGGAACATTTTCCTCTTAGGTCTGTAATAACAGTATCTTTGTTCGTTGCATCCTTTCTTAATACATCCAAGCTCCTTTGGCAGTCGTAAAGTTGATTTTGCACGGTTCCCAGTTCATCCTTGCACTTCAAAAGTTTTGTTCTGACATCTTCCAACTGTTCTTTGTATTGAGCTTTTTGTCTCTGCACGTTACTTAGTTGACCTTCAAGCTTCGTTGTCCGGTGCCGATTGTTTTCTAGCTGCCTTTCCAGGTCATCGTTTTCTTCTTCGTTTCTCTGAATATTCTGTCTCAATTCCGACACTTTTTTCTCTGCGTGAGAGAGCCGCTGCTTCAAATCTTCCTTTTCCCGCTCACTGCACTCGTAAGCCGACTCGATCTCGGACAAGCTCCTGTGTGCCGCATCCAGTTTCTCTTCTAGCTCATCAATCTGTCCGAATTTGTATCCATGATCCGCTTCGAGTTGGGAAGCCTTGTTCTTGATCACTTCCAGCTCTTCCTCGAGGTCGTTGATAACCTTACGAGCCGCATTTAGTTGAATTTCTAGATCTTTGACTTTTTCCTGAGCTTGAGCGTATAAATCTTCGACAGCGGTAAGCCTGTTTGTGACTCGGTAAAGCTCTCTTTGAATATCATCCTTTTCCGATCTTAGTGTGCTCAAAGTGTATTCCAGTTCCGTGATTCTATCCCCAGCATTTTGAAGATCACCTAGAATACACAGCAACCAAAACAGTAAATCACTGGTCTCCTACGTTCCACGGCTGCCTCCTAAATAGAACAACCAATCTTAGCAGTGAACTAGTACTAATTGCAGGGTATTATTTTAAGGCAACACTCATTTCAGTGTCATCATCGATGACTCAAGATTCTAGCTGTGAGCCCTCTAACTCTCGTTGCTGCAAAGCAGCTCAGTATTTCCCTCCTCCCTTAACTAATGTAAAAGAAAGACGTCGTGGAACGGTGTTAAGTGGACTCTATTAAATACTAGACTAACCCGCTTCCAATTGTGGTTTTTCTGTTGTGTCCGTGGGGAGCGTCGACCACGGGGAGGTTAAGATGTGCTCTCCACTTAATACATAGGAAAAAACATTCGGAAAAACTACAACTTACTTTCTAATATTTCTCGCTTTTGCTTCACAACGTGACCAGTCATCTCATTTTGTCCCAGCTCCATCCTCAACTGTCCCATCGTTTTTTGCAAGCCGTTCTTTTCCTCCTCAAGCTTCTCGATCAAATGACTCTTGGACATAAGTTCCTTGCGATAAGCATCACATCTCTGCTGGTGTTGAATGAACTCCTTCTGTAGATGCGTGTATTCGTTCTTGGTTCTCTTTAACTCCTCACGCACCTCGTCCAGTTGGCATTTCAGTGAGTCGCGTTGTTTTAAAACCTCTTGTACTTGGGACTCAAACTTGCTGACCTTCAGCTGATTCGTACGGACTTCATTCTGGTTTTCTTTGTGGCTTTTGTTGTACTCATTTTCCAGTTCACTGACCATTTTCTGGGCATTTTTCAGCTGTTTCTCCAAACTTTCATGTTCTTGCTGAAGACGTTTATAAGCATTTTCCCACTCCTGAACTTTATCCTTCGCCGTCCGCACCTCTTGCTTTAGCTCGTTTCTCTCTATATCGAAAAACTCAACATTTGACGCAGTGCTGACCAGTTGAACTTGGATGTTCTCCAGCTCCTTCTCAATGCTTTCTTTCTCCGAACGAATCCGGTGGTATTGAGAGTCTTTCGAGTGAATATCCCTGTGGTGCATCTCAGAATCTCTTTGTACTTCTTGAAGCTTTGATTGCGTTTGGTACAGTTCGTCTTGATATCTCCTGGCTGCGTCTCTTGTTTCTTCTACTACCTGTTGCATCTGGTTCTTCTGCATTAATAAACTCTCTACCTGGTTTTCAAGCCTTGTGATTTTAGCTCGGTCTGCTTCTCCTCTGGATTCCTCATCGTTCTTAGAGGCCCTGTACAGACTCTCAAGTTCAGAGAGCTTCTTCTTCGTATCCAGTATTTCCCTTGATAGCTCCTCTTTCTTGGCCTCAGAATTCTTAAAAGAATTTTCAGTTCTCTTATTATTGTCCTGATGTGCGAAAACCTCCTTTTCAAGCTTGTCAGTAGTATTTCTACAGATTTCAAGCTCCTGGTGAAGTTTTTTCTCACGTTCCTGTAGCCTATCGTACGCTCTTTCCATTTCAGTGTTTTTGGCTTCTAGAGAAACAACCTCCTTTTGAAGTTGCAAGTGTTTCTGCCGCCATGAATCTCGGTCGTCTTCAAGGTCTTTTAAGTAGGAACTCATTTCTGAGAGTTGACTTTGAACCACACCAAACTCAAGTTCAAGAGTCTTTGTGTCAGGTACGTAACCGGATGAAGACTTTTCAGATTCGTTCATGGCCGATTCTAGTTCCTTCTTAAGTGCACTATTATCTGTTTTCAGCTGTTGCACTAGGCTTTCTGTCATGTTGCTTACTTTGGTGAGTTCTTCGAGTTTCTTAACTGTGTCTTCAAGCTCTCTTTCCACCTTACTTAAATCAACTTTACACTTTTGAAGCTCAATGTTTCTAAGTTTCAACGTCTCCTCGTTCTTCCGAAGCTCCCGTACTTCACCTTCAAGCACGCTCATCTTTGTCCTTAGCAGTGTTGTGTCTTGCTGTGACCATCTTCTGTCGGTGTCGTGACTCGATTCGAACCGGGAAATTTTCCTGTGGGCTGCTAGAAGCTCTTGCTGTAAGCGTTCCTTGTCAGTTTGAATCTTCTCACACATTTCTTTCCACTGAGCGTTGTTGTCCTTCATGGCAATTAATTCACAGTGCAATTTTTCCCTCTCTTGTTGCAGGCGCCCGTAGTCTTTTTTACTCTCAGAGTTCTTCTCTTTTTCGCTCTTTAACTCACTATTCAGACTATCTTTCTCCCGCAGGCAATCGGCGAGTTCCTTATTTAAAGTCTGAAAGTCGTGTTTAAAACGCTCAATTTCTGCCTCCAAAAGGTCTTTTTCTTCTTTTAGCTGGTGAAACGTTTTCTCCTTCTTTTGGACTTCCGAGCTAAGTTCCTGGTATTTCTTCTGCTGATCATTCCATTGGCTGTCACGTCTTTTCTCGTGATCCGCTTCATCCATTGCTCTTCTGTTCGCTTCCTCCAGTTTTTCTAGTACGCCTTGCTTTTCGCTAATAGTCCGCTGCAGCTGTTGCTCTGCCTTGTTATATTTGTTGTCTAGTATTTTTATGTCTCTTTGAAGATCCGCTTTCTCCTGCCGTTGTCGTTCAATCTTGACTTCAAACTCTCCGAGCTTCTTATGCGACGATAACACATCCCGGTGAAGTTGCGACTTCTGTTGTTGACAAGTTTCATGAGCGTTCTTGAGCTGCGCCATTTTGGTGTTCGCTGTAAGCAACTCTTGCTGTAATTGCAGCTTGTCCTTTTGACAGGTTTCGTAAGCGTTTTCAAGCTTTGCCAACTTCTCCCGTGCAGCCAGGAGGTCATTTTCGAGATCAAAACGCCTCTGTTCAGAAGAAGCTTCAGCGGCATCCACATATGAATACGTCTGTTGGTTTTCCAGCAATTCGCACTGCAGTTTTTCAATCTTTAGTCGGCACTCATCGTGTTCACCTTGTAACTCGGCGAATCTTCGTTCCGTGGCGAGGAGCTTTTCTTGAAGGGTTTCGTTTTCCTGATCAATCTCCGTCTGCTTCACTTGCGATCTCATGGATTTGAATCTGTCGAGTTCAATTTCGCTAGCCTCCAGTCTCTCTCGGATCTGCTTTATCCAGTCATCTTTGGCAGCCAGTTCCCTCGTGTGGTTATCGTTGATTACACACTGTTCGCGCAGCTGTATTTTTATCTTGGACAATTCGTCTCTATCTGCGTGACTGTGCGAATCAATGTTTTCAATCTTTTGTTTCTGGAATCCTCTCTGTCGTCGCTCATTTTTCAATTCAGTTTCAAGTTTTGAGACTTTGCTCCTGTAAGATGTTAATTCGTGTTGAAATTTTGTCTGCTCCTGCAAATACTTGTCGTTCTCGGCTCGGCTGGCCGCCAGATCGCTGTTAAGCGTTTCGACTTCAGTCTCTAGCACAGCCTTCGCAGCTTTTAGCCTTTGAATTAGAGTCTCTTTTGACGATATTTCATTCTTCTGGACTTCATGATGCCTCTGATGCTGCAGAAGTTGTGTCTGCATGTTTTTGAACTCTTGAATCAGCTGCTCTCGTTCTGCTTGAAGCTGGTACTTCTGTGACACCACTGCTTTTTTCAGTCGTTCCTCAACCTCCGAAATCTTATTTCCGAGCTCGATTACGTAGTTCTCGTCAGCTCTCGGCGATGACTCTCCTTGCTTTGGGTTCGACCCCGAGGCGAATCGATAGGATTCTCGTGTGCTGAGGACATCGCCGCGTTTCCCGCTTTCCAAACTGCGAATGATTTCTTCATAGTGCGAAGCGGTGTTTATTAACTCCTGTAAAGTTTGCTTGTCTTTCGCAACGCCTTCCATTGTGTACACAAGCCCGTCTCTACCCTCCTCAGTTTCAGCACTTGCCTGGCTATCTGGGCGAGCGCTTTGGATCCTCTCTTGCTGAAGCTTCAACTGGCTTTCCAACCAGTTCTTATCTACACACACCGCGGATAACTCAGCTTGTACGGCACCTAATTTATCTAGTGTTTGCAGCCGGTTATTCTGGGTGGTCTCCAAAATTTCCTGGAGTCTGTCATTTTCTTTATGCAACCTGCTGATTGAAGCGTCCTTCGCTTCAAGAAACCCTCTTGCGCGTGCGTACTGCTGATGCACCTGCTCAATGTTTTGATATGCGTTGGTTAACTCTTGTCGAAGTTGTTTAACAGCAATCTCTTTACTCTCAACCGCACTGTAAAGTTCTCGTACTTCGTTTTCAAGAGGAACCCGCTCGTTTGAAACAAATGTCTTCTCTGTTGATCCACGAGCCGTCTTAACTTCCTCTCGCAGGAGCTGAATAATGTTATCTTTTCCTTCGACTTCGGCCTTAAGTTCTAAGTTTTCTATTTCAAGCCGTACATTGTTTACTATATCTTTACGTCTGGTGCTCTTGTTATCGTCCATTATAAACCAGGATTTTAACTTGCCTGGGAACCTAAAAACATACAAAGTACATAAAGCTTTCAATACTTCACTGCCACAAAAACGGCTCGCTGCACATTAAGGTAAGAAATCGGATAGTGTCAAACGCACAAAAGTAAAAACGTTTTCCACTCAAATATCTTTCGTTTAAAATAAGAAAGGTGCCGAATTTTAAATTTGAGTTTAGCTTGTGGTTAAAAGATTCAGACTAAGGCCAGTAATTATGCTGAATAGAAACCACACATGGCGAGTATTCATGGAAACTTATGGGCGTCAGGGATTTTAGGCCCAAGAGATATTGTTTACAAGCCGTTAATTTTTTTAATAGACTTTATTCCGCTTTCAGATGGTATAAAATTTTGCCATTAAGGGTTAGCATCCTGAATGTAGATTTTTTCAGAGGGGATCTTTTTCTTTACTTTACATCTCACTGTGAAAATATTTCACCATTTTTCCCTTAGTTAAATTGCCCTAAGCTCCTAAGTCTGAATTAAAATAGACATCATAAAATATTTCGATATTTGCAATAAAAATATCAATATTTGCGCTTGAAGGGAAGTCATTAAGTGAGACATAATAGGCCAGATACGTTTAATTTAATTACGCGATTTGTTTTTTGGTTTATACATTGAGATGTCTAAATTTTTGGAGTGAATAAAGCGTGCAAATGAAATTGTTTCTTATAAAATATATTTAGTGTGTGCCAGTTTTGAACAACCTAGAAGTTAGCCTTGAGTGGTAGATTTGGACCCACACAATTCCAGCTGAATACCGCATACTTCGCATAATTGTATGATATGGAAATTTATCACCGGGAACTAATTCCAAAGCTGTTACAATACATTCCCTCAAATGGTAAATTATTACACGGGGAAGCCTTGCTGGCCGTGCCAAAATTGGGATAAAGATGACTTCCACTTCAGAAGTTATCGAATTTTACAACACTATCCATACGTTTATACCATTGCTAACATCTTTTTGAGCCAAATTTTCCATACCCTTTCCTTCTATGACAGACAAAAGCTCCTGTTTTATAATATATGCTGATGTGCATAATAGGCAAATTAAAAAAAAACAAAAAAACAAAGCAAAACAATAAAGCATTAAAACCCGTTAAAGCGCGATTAACGGGGCTAATTTGAAACTGGTGCTTCGAACTACTTTTAAAAACGAAGAGAATAATTATGGTTAAATGTGGTTCTAAGTGACGTAGCATCTAGTTCCAATATCTTAGCGTAGCCAGTTCCAATATCTTAATGGATGCTCCTGATATTACCACCACGGCTACATCATGGGAGTGAATACATGCAATAGTAAACTAACAAGGACAAAATGTTTCTGCAGTAAAACTTTTAGCTCCTTACGGCCTTGTTCAGTTTACAATATAGTTTGATACCGGAAGAAATGATACCTTGCAAACTGAATACCCTAGCTATACTGTTCCGCAGGAAAATAGTTCCGAGATTTGTCACATAGTGATTTCAGCACATTTCAGCGAGATACAAACACCGTAAACGGTGCAGACCTACCATCCACTTCCTTAACACAGAAGTTGAATCCCTCAAGGTACCTCCCGCATAAAATAAATTCGATATTTCCATTTTTGTCAGGTCTTAATGACCGCAAGGTAAACAGAGCCAGCGGAAAGTCTTCTACGGAAACTCCTAGCTTTCATTGGTGTACTGTATCTGACCAATCAGAACTTCATATTCTGCAGCCATATTTATGAACAGTGTAATTCAGAAAAAAAGGGAAACAAGCGCTGCACTGGTGCAATTAGCGTACTAAAATTGGAAGTTTTAAATCTTCTTGTGATTATTGAAGCAATAGACTACACGTTTCTATGGTTTATAGGCTGATAAACTACGCCGGATATTGGAAGAACAAGAGAATTCGTAAATTACGAGCCGCAACAAATTCTTCGATTGTACTTTCAACATCCCAAGTCGTTTGTGATGCCTATAAACAATAGAAATGTGTGATCTATTGCTGTTATAGAAAAATTCAGAAGACGCTACAAATTCCCATGAGTTTACTCGAACAATAAACAATAGCTGACTGGCCAATCAGAGCTTGCGTATTGATTTGGTTATGACTGGTTATTACGTAAAAACTGTTAAGTTTACACAACTCTTTCTCAGCCAATCAGAAGCAAGATCTAATCCAACTCTGACTTGCTCCCACGTGTTTTTCCGCGGTTTGAGTCGGTCGGCTGGCTGCACTGCTTCGAGTTCACCGTCGGTTACTTTTCATAGTGTGCGTCTGTCGTGATAGGCCTTTACTTAGGGAGCAGTCTTTTAGGACTATACTCTGTTCATTTCTATTCCGGTTTAGCATCGACAGAATGAGTGGGATAAGGTTTCCCAAAAGAAGGCGTATTCTGAAAACGGAATGCTTATTGCGGAGTTGACCTGGGAACTAACGCTCGGAATACTGTGGACACGACAAAGACAGACATTTTGGCAGCCGCGCACGATTTTCGCGCCAAAATCTCGTCAAAAGAACGCGTATTCCGTGTATTCCGAGTATACCATTTTCGGTTGATTCCGTTGATTCTTCTGTCGGGAGCAGAATAAACAGAATGCTATTCTTTTGATTCCGAAAACGGAATAGGTCCCAAAGGAACAGGTAAACCGAACATCCCCTGTATACTTATTTCGGAATAGTCCCGAAATGCACCCTAAAATTGAATGACCCCTAAAATTGCACCCTAAAATTGTACTAAAATTCTGCAATGGGTCTGCAATTTGTAGGCTTAACATCGCATTCAGGAAATACGTGCAACGTTTGTACTCATCAATTGAGAGAGAATTGTATAATGAGAGTGTAAACTTTAATTAACTTTTCTCCATGCGTTATCAAGGCTGAATAGACCAGTTCACGCTCTTAAGTGCATTATAATCAGGGCAACATGGTGGGAAAGTCAAAGGTTTGTGTGGAAGTTCAAAAGTATTCATGATATATAATTTTGGGTGATTTTATCTTACAAAACAGAACACATGCTCTTAAAGGTGCGGCTGAATAAAGTTGTAGAGAATAGCTATTGTAGAAATTATTTTATTAAACAAAGTTTCTACCACATATTTCCTGTCATTAGGAAGGCACAAAACTAAAGAGATTGTATTGAGAAAAAACAGCAATATTTAGGTATCCAAAAAAATAAATATGGAGTCCAAATCATCTCAGTTGTGGACTTGAACTTATATGTTTGGTGTACGAACGCGAAAGTCTAGAAAAGTATGTATAATTAATGTTGGGAGCTGTGTGGAAATCTTGGCGACATAAATTGTGAGAAATTTAAATGTATGCTTCCGAAGACGAATATTCAGTTCCGACGGTGCAGTTTCACTGGTGAACGTCTAATGAAAGCTACTGTTTATTATAGTTGACCTCTCTTGCCTAAGACGAAAGGAAAGACGTGATAACTAGAGGCGAATAAGGTGGTGATTACATGAGGTAGGTACAAACTCAGACCGGTACGAATTCGGACAGTTACAGAGACATTACATGAAACCTGTATGAAATACGTGCGTATTTAAACAAGACCGGTATGAGCGGCAGACGAAAAGGCTGGTACTTGTTTTCATGGCTCAAAATGACAATTCCCTTTTACGTCACGTTACATGAAATATACATCTACTTCAAACTAAAGATAAAATTAGAAGAAAAATTCAAAGAGTAAACGTCTCGAACTCCGATTTCTGGCTTCTTGGTACTACCGATATCAAATGGACTAATGAGGCAAGCTGCTGGAAATTTTTCATTTAAATACCACCACAATGACAGAAAGATAACCGTTTTGAAATCGGTGCTTAGACCTAAGCCTAGCCGATTAAGACAGGATATATTGCATCATGTAATTGTCAGGAGATGTCCAACGTCATTTTATCCTATGGAAGCAAGGGTCAGCCCAAAGAAACTGCAAGAGACTAAAAGTGCCGCCATTTTGAAAATCGGGCGCTTTTTTCTTACGTCGAACCACTGACACACAGTTCGGTGTCTGACACTTGCTGACTGCAGACCGCAGAGTAACCCTAACCTAACCCTAACCCGCAGTTTTTGAAAGTCAACCTTTTCAAAATGGGTGCTCAGACTTAAATTTTCGGTTTATCAGTTCCACTGTAGGCCGTCTTCAGCCACACACCGCACATAGTTCCGCCTGCTGCCAAATGCGAAAAAACCTGTGAAATCTTTCGTTAGCTTGTGTTAGTGTTAGGTTATCTCTTTCACGTGATCCATGAGTTTCGCAGCTTTTTAGGTAACCCAAATGTCAGATCGGTCTGAGGGGCTTTGGTGAATACGTGAGGAAAACTACCGTACCGGTTTCAGACCGGTCTAAGATTTTCGTATCGATCCAGCGACCGTAATGAGCCCTGAAGGTCTGAGCCGATTTTTTTGCCGGCCTTTATAAGGAGATAAAACGATTTGTTGGAACACCGATCTGAACTCGTAGCGGTCTCATGTAATCACTATGTAGGTACCGAAAATGTAACACGCAAAGTGTGCGGTGATTTCAAGGGACACTCAGATGTAGAAAATGGCAACACGATCACATAACCCAGCCGATAACTTCGACACAAAACGAAAAGAAAACTAATTAAACATGATCAAAATAAGAGCTTCTCTCAGGTTTCTGAGTCTAAATTGCACATGTGGTGATCCAGCCTCCCATAGAGACGGCAAAACTAAATGCGACTTCTTTACTTTAATTAATTTACTTTTTGCCTTTTCCCGGTGGTCTCAAACAGCGGAAGCAACTGTATTGCCCACTCCAAAAAAGAGTTGTGGACCGGGTACTAAAGTGGCCGAGTAGGCTTGGGCAATGTGTTTGGGTAGACAA
>BLFK01000802.1:255320-264336 GCA_014634185.1 Astreopora myriophthalma | reverse complement strand
TAGACCTAAGCCTAGCCGATTAAGACAGGATATATTGCATCATGTAATTGTCAGGAGATGTCCAACGTCATTTTATCCTATGGAAGCAAGGGTCAGCCCAAAGAAACTGCAAGAGACTAAAAGTGCCGCCATTTTGAAAATCGGGCGCTTTTTTCTTACGTCGAACCACTGACACACAGTTCGGTGTCTGACACTTGCTGACTGCAGACCGCAGAGTAACCCTAACCTAACCCTAACCCGCAGTTTTTGAAAGTCAACCTTTTCAAAATGGGTGCTCAGACTTAAATTTTCGGTTTATCAGCTCCACTGTAGGCAGTCTTCAGCCATACACCGCACATAGTTCCGCCTGCTGCCAAATGCGAAAAAACCTGTGAAATCTTTCGTTAGCTTGTGTTAGTGTTAGGTTATCTCTTTCAAGTGATCCATGAGTTTCGCAGCTTTTTAGGTAACCCAAATGTCAGATCGGTCTGAGGGGCTTTGGTGATTACGTGAGGAAAACTACCGTACCGGTTTCAGACCGGTCTAAGATTTTCGTATCGATCCAGCGACCGATTTTTTTGCCGGCCTTTTTAAGGAGATAAAACGATTTGTTGGAACACCGATCTGAACTCGTAGCGGTCTCATGTAATCACTATGTAGGTACCGAAAATGTAACACGCAAAGTGTGCGGTGATTTCAAGGGACACTCAGATGTAGAAAATGGCAACACGATCACATAACCCAGCCGATAACTTCGACACAAAACGAAAAGAAAACTAATTAAACATGATCAAAACAAGAGCTTCTCTCAGGTTTCTCAGCCGGTCTAAATTGCACATGTGGTGATCCAGCCTCCCATAGAGACGGCAAAACTAAATGCGACTTCTTTACTTTAATTAATTCCCGGTGGTCTCAAACAGCGGAAGCAACTGTATTGGTGGAAAATCAATGTTTTGGGCTTTAAAGCAAACATTAGCATCCATGCCAAAGTTCCTGTTACGTTACGCCATTGGTTCAATCAGACAAGTGTTCAACAAGACAAGAAAAAAACTGTCACCGCTAAATTTTATTCGCAGTTGAATCCCTTACGTGCATGGCGAAAATTTAAGTTACAAACAAGAAGGACGCTGAACGGTTCGCCATTTCACCCAGCACTTGAAAAAGATCAAATCTTCGACGCGCCGACGATTATCAAAAATATTCCCAAGCCGAGGGAGGTTCTATTCACCTTTAAAAATCTAAAAATAAGTCAACCCTGCAAAGACGATAGCCAGTATTAGGTACGTCAAGGTCAAATGAGCAAAAATTTCGACGAGTAGTGGGAATTTCAACTTTATATTTTTCTGAACGTTTACCTGGACTAACTGCAGGCGAGTGTCATTTCCGTCGGCGGTCAAGTTCTTCGCGTGTTCCTTTCTCATCTCGGGTCTTTAACACAACAATGAAGGTGAGAGCTTCTTCATTTGCCGGATAAATCGGGTTTCCAAATGGCAGGCGGGCTTTTGAGTGTGTTGTAAGTTAAAATAAAACTCTATGCTTTACTGCAGTGGCGAGAAGGTAGACACCACAAATCATCCTGTGCCACGAGCTACTGTTGCCATAACAACGCATATGAACAGATGTGTTAGATCAAGGTGCAGACGCTACGATCTTTCGGGCCGACAGTATCGGGGTGCGAACAGTATATTTTGACACCCGATTTTGATTGACGTGGCGGTTGCTTCTGAATTTGTCGGTCCGACTTGTTAAAAATCTGTTTCAGTCTTCGCGCAACAGATTTTTGGAATCAGGTCGATTCATTTTATGAATCGGCGAGAACTCGGGTGTCATAATACACCTACAATTCGCGCTTGGATGCTCTGGGTATAACCTTTAGATTTCAGTTTGGAGGTAAATTTAGGAAGGTTAACCAATAACATTTTGTTGGGAGACGACGTTGAAAATCGCTTTTGCATTTCGATAACATAAAAATTCCCCTTGGGGTTATTTATCGGGGTAAACCTTCGTATTCTTATTCAGGAATAGACCTTTTTACCGATACGGCGGCCATCTTGAATTCCATTGTTCTGTGAAAGATATTATGGGATGCCCAGGGGGCAACATGTATGGTCTATAGGGCCAATTGAACGCACCTTTGGTGCCTTGCGATCTCGGTTTGACTTTCCCCCCAAAACAAAAGAAGCAATTGGGTACGAGGCAAATGAAGAAATAGCCGTCTCGCCCCAGGTGTTTAAAGTAGGTATAACTTCACGCAATGCATAAGGTCGCGATCCATTTAGGCAAAAATAGCGGAATGTTTGATTCAGAATCAAATGGAACACTAATTCCCGGAACGTTCGTTTCGAAAATCAACTTTTGAACAAACTCTCGAGATTGGACATTTTTTCGAAATGTTGGAATTACTATTACCAATGGTCCTCTAGTAGCGTAGCCAATGAAAATGCAGGATTTGCATTAGTCCACTAGTTGGGGGATACTAACTTAAAAATAAATCTACTCGGGAAAGGGTTGACTCAAGGAACCAGTGAAGATAGAGGCTGCAGGCTCCTGACAGCAGAGGTCTGTATTCCGTGGAGCAAACTATGGACATACATTTTCACTTGAACCAGTTTACATCTGTATAATTTTTCCAATCAGAAAGCGCACATTTTCTTGAGCACGTTGTAGGTGGTGTGCACGTTACGTCATCGCCGCCCTGTTGGTTGATGAAAACGATAGATCTCTCGTTAGCTCCTTTTGCTCGTCATCCAGCATTTGCACATTTCATTATTGTTACTTGTCTCCACAGATTGGTTCCACACCACCTATAGCCTGGTTTCCATATCGTTGTATCTGTCGTGTCTGTCGTAAGAAAAAAATTCATACGACAGATACAACTATATGGAAACCTCCCGTACAACCGCTGAATACGACAGATACAACGATATGGAAACCAGGCTTATAGGAAATGTTAAGTCATGTCCCAAATAAAGACTTTTTGACTGTGGCACTGACTACGTTTGAACGTTTCTTTGGAAACTGATTTGTGGAAACAGAATTTGTTCCCATGCTAATTATCTTAACGAGACAGAAGTAGCATCCAGCGAAAGAAAGAAATTACATTTAATTCAATCCCACACGGCGCGGTGACCACCTAGAAAAACATGTATTTTTAATCTCAAAAAAGTGAATTATAATAAACGGTTATAACAAGAAACTTTTGTAGCCATAAAAAGACATCTCTGTACTCTGACGGACAAAAACTTCAATGCAAAACTTGACCCTTTCAGCTGACAATAAGAAAAGATAAAATATATGAATTTTAAACACTGTTTCACATTAATTATGAAAGAGTCGTGCATAAATTGAATCCCGAATATTTAAAATACCTCCGTCTGCGTGAACGTTTTTTAGTAAAAAAATTCCGGTATAGCACTTAACCACCGAAGTTTTAAATTCTTGTTCGTGTAAACTGACAAAAAGTGCAGTAAAATTTCCAAAATTAACTTGTACTTTCCATTACATCACTACAGACAGAGTTTCTCTTTGTATTATCGACAATATTTAGCGCTTCTTTAAGCCAAGAGACCTCTGTTTCGGATACCAAAAATTTTCGTCTAATATTTCTGAAGTCCTTGCATTTTTTCTCTAAGCTATTTCTCAACTGCCTATTTTCTTCAGCCAATGCCAACATATTGTCATGCAAATCATTGAATTTTTGCTTAAAATCTTGAAGCGCGAGATTTTGCAGCTGGTTCCGATTCCTCGCCTCCTCAAGCTCTTTCTGCGTCGCTGTAAGAACGAAAGTTAACTCCGAAAATTCTGCCTGGCTGTTACGATTTTCTCTGAAAATCTCGTTAAGCTCCTTGCAAAGCATGAAAATATGATCGCTTGAATTCTGGTCAACTACAGAGTCACCGCCTTTTGTTTTATTACCACCGTCTGTTAGTTCTCCTCGCAGTTCGTTCATCAGGTCTTTACAAGATGCAATTTCGCTCTCTATCGTCCTAATGCGATTCTTCCTTTCAGAATCAACTTTTTCCCAATTCTCTAACGCATTTCTCAGCTCGAGAACTTCTTTCCAACATCCTCCCACTTCACACTTCAACTGTTCTTTAATCTTCTCTTTCTCGTGTTCACTCCTCTGGGTTTTCTTTGTCAATATTTCCATTTGATTAATCGCTTCCACCGCTTGGTCATTTGCTACGTTTGCTTCTGCTTTCAGCTTACATACCTCGCTATGGTATTTGCTGACCAGTTTTCTCAAATCCTCCACTTCTTGCAGACCCTTTCCATGTTCCTCTTTACAAACCAAAATTGCATTTTCCAGTTCCTCGACCTGCTTGGCCCTTTCGCTTTCATTATATTCCAGTCTTTCAATTTTCTCGTTCAAAGTCTCAATTTCATCTTCATGTGCTTCGGTTACCGATTTTAACTCTCCCTCTAATTTAAATCTTTCGACAAGCTCTTCCTCCAATCGAGATTTAAACTCTTCTAACTGACTTCGTACGCTAGCTAAATCTTTGCGAATTATATAAAGTTCAGATTCAATATCGTCTCCCTCACGCGATCGCCCACAACCGTCGCATTGTGTTTGCGAACCGGAGTGCGGCTGAAAATTTGACCCAGATTTTTCGCCATCCTCTACAACCGTTCCACGACTCTCGTTAAAATTTTCTGCGATTCCACCGCAGGTCAACTGTTCTGGGTCTTTCTTCTCAGCGTTACCGTTCGTGTAAACATACGTATCCCTCCAGTCAAGTTCGGGTAAACCTTTGGAAATGACATCAACCACCTGCGTCGCCTCTTTATCCAAACAAGTTTCGCCAGTGTCCAAACTTTCCTGCTCTGTTTCAACAGTAACGTTATCACTAAGCGAGAACATCTTCTCTGGGGTCTTAATTCTGATAATATCCTTTACACTTCTGGTTCCAATTGGCGGTGAAGATAACTGTATTGTAATATGTTTCATTTTCGTATGCTCCTTTAATCCCTTGTGTCTCCAAACAACGTAGCAACAGCTTGAAGGATCCCAAACACGATTCAACGCTTTTCTTTTCCTGGCTAAAATCCAACGCTTTCATCATTAGTTTGGTACTGTATGTAAAATATCTCTAAATGAAAGATTGCGCATCAATTTGAATTTAAAACAGTTCTAGCAAGACAAATCCGAATCTGAATATGAAAAAAACCCTTCAGAATCAAATTATTCCCAATACCACCTGTAGCAGGGCAAAATAAATGCACTGGCATTAAATAGCTTACCGCGAGCCAATCAGCTTTCATTACGCTTGAATTCTAATTAAAAAATCACTTAAAGTAAAAAGCAATAATTACGCACGGCTCCTTGGGACACTCTAAAAAAACTTCTAATTAGCAATCTATAACGTGTTGTACAAGGTTATGGATGGTGGAGGTTTTGTTAGATCAAAGGTTGAAGATGAAAAAAAGGAAAAGGTGACATTTTGGGGTGGTATTTCGATGTATCTTCCATTTGTTACCTGCGCGCTTCGACCGCATGCAACTTGCCTTCCAACCAAGAACCCAAAGCCGAGCTGTTCGAAGCAGGGGGTGCGATTCATTCAGCCAAACTTTCCGGTTAGAATTTCCGAAAATTTGGTTTGTCAATAGGAGCGGTACTTTCCACTTGCGTGCACCGTTCTCGTTTCATGTCGTCTTCGGACGAATTTTCCGGAAATTCTGGCTGCATGGATCGCGCCGTAGAAGGAAAAGGTTGTCGTCTCAATGAAATAAAATGCCAAATGAAACAGAAAATTTCCGGTAATTCGATATTTCGGGAAAAAAACAAGAAGAAGGAGAAGGAGAAGAAGAAGAAGAAGAAGAAGAAGAAGAAGAAGAAGAAGAAGAAGAAAACCTTCGAGGGGTGGACCAAAACTCCTGAAATGAACGTTCCAGAAATTGCTGTTCCATTTGAGTCTCAACCGAAAATTCCGGAGCTTTTGCCAAAATGGATCGCGCCCCCAGGGTTAGCCCTATAGGGAGCTATAACAACGAGGGCATCGCTTCAAAATAGTAATTCCCGTTATTTCATGCAATCACTTTGCAATTATTTCCACGCTTTCAATATGTAAACTGTGTCTGCTATTCAAGAATAAAACCGTGGTACATCAAAATGCAATCCGTTTCAATCTTGTCCTTTTCTGCTCATCGATACAGCTCTTTTGCTTTGTTGTATTTTTACGTTGTTCTACAGTTGTAAGTGCTTATTGTGGTTTTATTTCCTTTTATTTGGTTTGATTTCCTTTTTTTTATTTTATTTTATTATCCTTTTACACATCCCCTTTAACAGCGGAAACCGGTCGGTCCTCGGTTTGTTAAAATGGTACGCAAAGGCACCCGCTTAGGAAAGTCGGTTCGGATCGGCGTGTTCCATTTGCAAATTTTACTAAAAGTCGGTTGGTTACAGAAACCTTTTCTTCCCTTCTGTATTGTAAAACACTCACAAAATCTGCAAATGAGTTTCAGTTGGTAAATTAATACTGTTTTGAAGTTAAATCGGGGATATTCTCAGTGTTTTGGTCAAATGTTTCAAAATAAGCTTGCCTAATGTTCAATAGCCTATAGGCCATTTTCATATGATGCCATAGCGGCCATATTGGTGTACGTACCTAAACAAAGAAACGGCGGCCAATTCCTTGGGGAATTGAACTCCATTTTTATGCAAATATTTCCTTTTGTTTCAGTGTATCAATACGGCTGCTGGTCACATGAGTGAAAACAATCTATATAAATCATATACTTTTAATCTGTTCATGTTGTCCTTCAGCAGCATGATTAAAATATATATAAAACTGTTCTATTGAGGCCTTAACCCTTTCAGCCCCAAGGGGTGCCCCAGTGACGAGTAAAATCGTCTGGCGTTAGACAGAGTAAAATCTGTAAGTGGCACTACTGGGAGTTAAAGGGTTAATGGAGACATAGTTTCTGATCAGACGGAGAGGTGGTTAACCCTTTCAGCCCCAAGGGGTGCCCCAGTGACGAGTAAAATCGTCTGGCGTTAGACAGAGTAAAATCTGTAAGTGGCACTACTGGGAGTTAAAGGGTTAAACTGCTGTTTAAAAGTAAAAACTAAAATCCAAGCTTTCGCCGATGAACGGCATCATCAGAGATGAGAAAGTATTCCGCGCACGCTATATATATGCAAAGAAGGTGTAGGGTGAAATGTGTAATAGATGCGGCGTATGTATTCCTAAGCACTTTTAGAGGTCCTTTGTTTAGATACACTCCATCATTAGAACTTTGTATTCTACTCACAGTTTATTTCTATAGCTTTCATACATATGTCGCATCTTTTACACATTTCACCCTACACCTTCTTTGCATATATATATAGTGCGTGTGGAATACTTTCTCATCCCTGATGATGCCGTTGATCGGCAAAAGCTTGGATTTTAGTTTTTACTTTTAAACAGCAGTTTAAGGCCTCAATAGAACAGTTTTCATATACCTTTATTTACACTTGAGTTTCAGACTAACTTAGCATAGCTAACATGTTCGAGCATTTACGCACCCAACAATCATATACCATGAAGGCAGACTATCACACCATGGTATACATGCCCTACTGTTTGCAAAATACTTGAACCCTGAAATTACATACAGTAAGACTCCCCTTCCCCAAAACAGGGTCTTGATAGACAACAAATTGTAAAGGCCTCCTACCTGCCCAAACAAACTGTTTTTGACAAAATTGCTGTACCTCATTCCGTTGAAGAGCCACTGTCACCATTTTGTGAAGAATATTCAATATCCTGAACAATGATACTGTGATCAGATATTTTGTAGATAACATTTGCCACTGAAGAGGCATCCCTGAAGTGGGACAGTAACAAAGACAACTCAAAGAGTCCTAATTCCTTCTCCTGGATACAGAGAAAACACTGGATCCATCGCTCATAAAATGCCTGTCTTGTAAGAGTCTTAGTGCCACTGGGGACTTTGATTGACATCACCAGCATGGAAGTTGATTGGTCTTCCGAGCCTTCAGTACTAAACACATAAAACAAACATAAATGTGCAGTAATTTCATCCAACTTTAATATGATGATAGGACATGAATCTGACATCTTGTCTGAACCACCTTGATCATCTTTAGCTTGTGTGACTTCAACCAATGTCATTTTAAAAACTATTTTCTTATCGCTGGTTTTCTAAAGTTATAACGCACAAATGTAAACGATGACCATCTTGAGAATGATGTTCTTTTTGCTAGAGAGTGACACAGGCATACTTGCAAAATAAATTAAGGGTCTCCTAACAGGAGGCAAACAGAGTTCTCCTAACATGAGTCTCCTGTAGCTCAGTGGTAGAGCATCTGAACTAGTGATTGAGAGGTCACAGCTTCGACTCCTGTTAGGAGAACTGGGATATTTTTCCGTGTATGCATCCAGGCTGAACACTTAGCATCCCATTTCTTTACATCCAATGACCATTTTGTTGAACGTTTGGCCTCCATGGTCTATTGAATTGGTGGCTGATTGCCTAGTATTAAATCATGCCTTCAACAGTGCAATTTTTAGTGGTTATTCATCAATTAAGCCAGTTGATGGCTTATTAACCATTCCTCTTTTTGGATAAGGAGCAACTGTGGTGACCGGTTATTCATCAATTAAGTCAGTTGATGGCTTATTAACCATTCCCCTTCTTGGATAAAGAGCAACTGTGGCAGAATGTAGCACTGTACTGTAGTTTAGAGGACATTTGCAGACCAAGATCAAACAATGAAATAATGAATTTATTGGTAATGATCTGGGCAGAGTCACACCCACAGCCTTTCGATTATTTGACATCAGATCTCCATACAAACCCTGTAAATAAATTTCTTTGTGCTTTGCCTACCTGTCAAGATGGCCACTTAAACTGTGATAAATTAAGGTCTATTCTCACAGTTGTCAGTAGTAAAGATGATGCTAGTTTAGGGGAGCCTCTTTTGAAGCTATGAAAAGGAAGGATGAGAAGACAGACGAGTCTGCTGAGAAGCTGATCAATGTCCGAGCTCCAGAATAAGCCAATTTGCTTTTACTTACGAGAGTTTTGA
>BLFK01000802.1:212215-213251 GCA_014634185.1 Astreopora myriophthalma | reverse complement strand
TTCTTGATAGTTTTATCTGTAAAACTGCAAGTGTATGTATTGTTTAAGAATTGCTGGGATTGCCAGTTTTTATAAATGAGAAAATGTATATTTTTAAATATCATGATTAAAACATTTTAATTATGTGTGTAATCTTTCATCACCACTTGTTTGTTTTTAGTTGGCCATCAATGATGCTGCCAAGACCACTTTATCAGAAGCCATTAATGAGGGAACTGACATGATAACTTTATACAGTGCTGTGGCAGCTCAGATCTACTTGGGAATGAAAGGTCAGTAAATCATTTTTACTAAAATAATATGTTAACTGGTATTTTTTTTTAAACCACATTTTGTCTTGTGTTTAAAGTTGATTCTGGTGAAGTTACCAAGGCAGTTAAGGCAGCCATCAACACAGATGAAGACAGCATTATGGGGTAAGAGAAAGTTTATCACTTAGAGCTCTAACTCTTCACAGAGTAATTTTTTTGCACTTGTTTGCACTTGTTTTTGCAATTTTTTGTTCAGTTTCAATTTTTTTTCAGGGCAGCATATGCTATGCTCATTGGTACAAAATTACCCAAGGAAACTGACGTTTCTTTTATATCTGAAATGATTGAGGTAATCTAGACAATTAAGCTATTAAAATTTGTGATAATGCCGTACTTTGGAACGCTGCATCCAGTCACTACATTGATAATTCTTAGCAACTTAATGCTAAAGTTAGAAAGGAAGATTTTATCAAACAACTAGATTTTAATGTAGCTTTGATTCAAACACAAAACAAGAACATAACAGACTGATATTAGGTTTGAATTATTAATGTGAAGAATTATGGATGTGATCATTATTTTAATGTACAGTAGTGTATATAGTTATGATTTTGATTCTTAGCTAGATACAAGACCCCAAAAGCAAATAATGTTATGTTGCTTTATTAATCAATATCGTGTATAAATAAAGGATGTTGTCGTTGTTGTTGTTGCATGCTTGAGCTCTGAAGCTATTTTCCTTGTTTACAGGATACTGTGGCCCAAGCTGATGAAGTTGATGATAA
>BLFK01000802.1:192215-207215 GCA_014634185.1 Astreopora myriophthalma | reverse complement strand
TTTTAATGGGCTGCACAAGTCATGCTAAGTTAACAAAACTGGCAGTCATTTCTCCCATTATCAAGCTTCTGAGAGGCATGGGTCTATTCCTGAGATAACATCACAAAGTTGCTTGCTTTCCTGTTTTCAAAGGCGTTTTGCATTGCATTTAGCAGGTTTTCATGTCATCTCAGGAACAGACCCATGCCTCAGAATGGCATGGTTGTGGGTCGTGTGCATTAAAAGTGAAATGTCATGGGGAAAGAATGGCAAACTATGTTTGCTGTAGTTGAAGAGATTTGTCTTACCAAGAACAAAACATTTGAGTTTAGGTGCACTTTAAATGTGTTGATTGAAATACGTTATAAAAATAACAATTTTCTATTCAAAGGATACTGTGTAAATTATTGACAGTATTAGAGACAGACACAACTGGCTCCTTTGCGACTCAGTTTTACTTTGAAGATGTAACATTGAAAAAATAAATAAAAACAATATTTTTGTAATAATTTAATGCTCACATTTTAATAAAAAACTTAAAATTTGAAAGTATGAAGGTAAAAAATAATTAATCTTTAAAATAACCCCTTGAAACATTCCCCCTGCAGTGACTTCATTATTATTGAGTCGGATCTTGGACGTGGCTGGTTTGCGGCACATAGGTACTGTAACAATGTTAAAGTTAGTGGATTAAACATAAAATACAGTGTGGAGAACAACTAAAGCTAAATTTTTGAAATAACCTGTTTAAATTGTTATGTTATGAACTGATTTTTCCATTTTTAAAACACATTTAATTCAGTATAAAAATTACTTTATTGATGTGTCAAGGTATATAGACTGGTATGGATTTATTTGCAGGATTTGGATGTCATATTCCGTCGTTAATTGTCTTGTCGTATCTGCCATCAAGCTTATAAAAACAAGGGGTTCTTAGCACATGAAAATTTGGAATTAAAGGAGACTCAAAAGGGTTTTCCTCAATTAAAATGTGTCCAATGGCAAAAGATTACAACCCTGTTGATCCTTTCAGAAGGGCAACGTCTTGATATCTGTATAACACTATGGTCAGCCATGTTTTTAAAGTGTTTGTTAGGTCCTAACTGTTGCCATGGTAACAGTATAGAGCTGCTCAAAGACCCTCTAAAACTCGGTGTTTGGAAAATATCTTAAAAACAAGTTCGGTGACCTATCATTTTTTTTTGAAATTTTGGAAACCCCATCAAATTCTCTAACCTAAGACGTGATATGAGAAAAAAAAACTGTCTAGTAGGATTTGATTTATTTATGAAAACACTGTAGAAGGATGGAAAAAAATTCCAAAAGGTAAATTTTTTGCTCAGTAATGCCTTTACTTAAGCTCTCTATTCTTACACTGCAAGTAACCTTTCTTCTGTGGACGAGTTTGCTTTGATAAACAGTCCTAAAGTGCATCTAAACTGAAGTGTTTTTTATTGTTGAGATAAGTCTCTACCTATAGTAAATAGTAATTTCACCACTTTCACTTTTTATGTGCTGCTCAAGTTAAATAAAGTTAGAAAAACTTAATTATAGCAGTCATTTAACCGTTGACTAAGCTGGTGAGAAGCATGGGTCTGTTCCCGATTTGGTGGCACAAACTGCTTTGCATTCCCATTTTCAAATAATTTTGCGTTGCAAAGGAATTTTGTGACTTTAAATCAGGAATGTCTTGCACTAGTTCAGTCTGGAGCCAAATGATTAACTTTTGCTTACCTTTTTAATGCATTAAGGTGAAAATGAGAAAGAAAAAAAAACGTTTGCAATAGGTGGATAGATTTGTCTTGACATAAAAAAAAATATTTGGGTTTAGGTACACTCTAAACTTCAAACAACAAATTCAATAATTTTACTAATTTCCGGGCAGCCATAATAGGAGGTGTTGGAACAAAGAATGTAGTGAAGTGAACACAGCACACAGTGATGCATTCATAACGTTTCAGATACATAATAATAACAACAACAACAAGAGCAATAGCGATAATGATAATTATTATTATTATTATTATTATTATTAAACACACGCAATGATTTTAGAAGCTGGAAACTTTGTTGGTGCTGAGCAACAACAAGATGCCAAGGGAAACCAAAGAAATGATCTTACTGTTCTCTCTATAACTCTAAAACCTCTCTAAGTATCCTGGCCAACCCTAGCAATGCTGATTTCTGGATACGTTTGAGAGAGGTGTCCACTTCTATACTCTTGAGGTTGTCTTTGAATCCTTCTCGTATTGCTCCCGATGCTCCCGCAACCCTTAGTATCACCTTTGGTCTCTTACGGTTACCCCACATTTTTCTAACCTCTCTGCAAGGTCCTGGTATTTTTCCACTTTCTCGTCTTCCTTTTCTCTCATCTTTCCATCTTCTGGTATTGCCACATCAATAATTTGGCAACTTTTATCCTTTTTGCAATTAGTAACCAAGTCTGGTCTTCTGGCCTCAATGTCATGATCCGTTCTCACACTGAAGTCCCATGATTATGATTATGATTATGGTTATCAAAAACTGCTAAAGGAAATTATGTTGTATTCTTCTTTTATTTAGCTATGAGTTGAATTTCATGACTTCCAAGCCTGGACCAGGAGTTTACACCATAAGTGTCAGGTCAGTTGAATAATTTTCTGTTTTATAACCTTAAGTTTAAATTGCTTGTATAATAAAACATCAATTCTATTTTTTAGAACTTTGGATTGTGAAAGCATGTTTAACCCTTGGACACCTGGAGATTTTGCAGAAAAACGTGTTTTGAAGCTAGTTGAGGGGTTTTCTGGTCAAAGACGTGCTAAACAGAGCTAAAACTTACCACAAACCCGTTTACGGGTCGTACACTGGACGGTCTTCTCATCCAGATGCAAAATATTTGCTTACGAAGTTCGGGCATGCGCAAAAAGCAAAATTTCGAGAGTTTTTGGGTTTAAAAGTGACACAGCAGTCTCGGCTTTTACTTTTCGCTTTCTCTCCTGCCCTCTTTTTTCGCTTTCCCGGCCTCATTTTTTTTGTCCCTTGCTGGGCATTTAGTAGGCTTTATTTTGGTGTCAGAGTTTTTAGAAAACCTTTCGGGATCCTAGGATTAGGTACTCAGAAAGGTAGGTGGGTAATTGAACAAGATTTTCCTGAGGATTTTCAGGTCAATGTTACGTGGTTTTTGGCCTTTTTCTCCAGTTTCCTTGAGTGAATTGTGCTCATTCTGGTATGGTTTGAAAGATCTCTTTACTCTTCACAAGTTAGTGGGCAAATTTTTTCTTAACGGCTAAAACTGATGACGTCACAAGGGGTAGAAAGGACATGGATCCGCTCGGACGGTTACAGGCGGTTCAGGGGCAAATGTGTTAACAAACACTTGCTAGCTGGATTAAATAATTTGTAAACAATGGTTGTTTGTTTTGACTGGGGTTTTCCAATAGGCCATTTGTGAATTCACTTCAGTCTCTTCTTCAAAGAAAGTCTAAGGGTGCTTTCCATTTGACAGAGCTGACCTGCCAGACCTGGCATTTGGAAAGGCTAACTCTACAACGCCTTCAAAATAACTCACTTCCAGGAATATATATATATTCCCCCAAAAGAATGCAAGGAATATTGTGCAACTGTTTGTTCAAATTGTTGCATTTTCTTTGCAAACTGACTGGTCTGGCCGGCCAGTCCTGACAAAAGGAAAGCACCCTAAGTGTGGAGAGCAACCTCGTTTCCAGGGTCTTTCATCTTGCCATCCCAGAGGGATTAGCTGTAGTCCACTCAAATGATTTTCTTTCCCACGTTGTTGAGGTGGCTCATAGAGTCAGTCGTCAGTCTGATTTAGTTTGATTTAAATTTCAGTGTTAAACCACACAAAGAAGACAAGCGTCTCGTTGGAACCACCTCTGGCCAGGTGAACATTGCATCTTATGATCACATTTTTAGGTCATTGTAGTGAAGATGAACTGCTGCTGGGAGTTTGAAATGCACTTTAAAAGCAACAGGCATGGCAAATTGTCATTAGTTCTAAATCATTTGCTCACCTTGTTTAGAAGTAGCTTCTCCATGGCTTTAATGGCACATGTCTAGCCCATTTTAGGCTTGGGTGAATTCTGCTTGCAAATTGGTGAATTATGATTGCCGGCAGTGCTCTTAAAAATTGCAACTTTTTTTCAGCTTGCAACTTAAAAAAACTGCTTGCCAAAATTGTTAGTTGCGCTATTTTTTGTGCAAAATGAAATCGAACATTTACAACAAAGATGTATCTCTTAATTTAGGGCTTAGGGTTAGGTCCTTTCAGCAAGTCAATAGCCTGTCTACACCGAGTGTTGTAGTTAGCTAATGTGTGTAGTTATGATGAGTTGTATTGAAGCATTAATGACGCTTCAATGTAGTCCTGGAGTGCCAAGTCCTGTCTGTCACCGAACGTTTTTAATTTAATTTTATGTTTTTTATTCTCTACCTAGCGTTAAATTTTCCCTAATTCGGCTTGAGGAACGACTTTGTGCTGGCTGAATTCTCTGAATCTGAGAATCTGAGGTGGCCAATTCTGCTCAAAATAATAAAAATTCTTATTCTGGTGGCAGACCTATAACGTTGACTGCTTGCATGCAGGCTATGAGCTGTTGTTGCTATATACCTGCTGGGGTTGTTAAATAAGTTATTTTCCTTTGCAGGTTAAAGTGAAAGTGGTCACTAAGGTCGTTGTTGAAGATGTGGAGTTATCAGTTGTTGACAAAGAGCAGAACATCAAATCCAAGACTGTCAGGTGACTGAAAAAAGGAAATGTTTGTTATGTACTTGCGTTTTGAAATTGAATACAAGAGGTTTATGATAAATAACCAAATTTAATCAACCACTTTGGCCTGGGTGCTCATTTACAGTAAAATGCACAAGTCAACCTTTGACCTTTGCATTATTAGGGAACTTAAGCGCACGCATTTTTGAGTGAAGGACAGCAACTGAAAGTAATGCATTTTGGCTTTTAACTTGCCTCGACACTGCCACATTTGTATTGCAAAGTGCCTTTATTCTTATAGAAACGATTTTGCTACAAAAGTCCTCTTTGGGTTTCCGTTAGTCACTCAAAATCATCTTTGCCTATGCTCTCTGTGCTATCACCATCAGTGTGGCCCGGGTTCAAGTCCTTGATGATGCCATATGTGGGTCGAGTTTGTTGTTTTGTTCTCTGCTCTTCTCCAGGTACTCTAGCCTGATTCTCAGACGATCCAGGTCGCTCGTGGCCACATATTCTTTCCCTTCCCCATCTGATAGACCTTGTTTAAAAATTTGTTCCTGATGTCGTCGCATCTCTTTTATATCAGAAGCCGATGGTATCATTCGCAAGAACTAAATCGGGAAGGATCTGATTGGTTGAAATACTTAAAACCGTTGATTGTATTGCTGTTTTTGGTTGTTAGCAATAGGATTTGAAGTGAACACTGTTGAAATTGTCACATTTTTGCCATCATTTTTGCCATCATTTTTGCCATCGTTTTCCCACATTTTGGTCACATTTTTGCCATCGTGAACTTTCGCGAGGGGCTTTCTATGAATCCCGTTTCTGAGAAAGTGTGACGCACTAGGATTGGTCAGATTCAACAATGTGCGATGAGGTAGGAACAAGATTTCAAACAAGGTATATCATATGGGTAAGGGGGCAAGTGTGTAGCTGTGAGTGACACGGACTGTCTGAGAACCAGGCTACCTGGAACTCTGGCTTTCTTCTTTCATGAAAAACCGACATTTCCACATTCCAATTTGACCTGGAGAGTGTCGTCAGTGGGTTGGAGACACCAAGAGGGCAACAATTCTAGTGTCACCCCCCTCAAAATAAAGTCCATGATGATGATGTTTGTTATTATTATTATCACAGTGTTAAATATCCTGCTGCCATTACCAGTGCAATCGAAGCTGATTATCATCAGAAGGTAGTAATGAAGTTTTCACTGAAGAGTGTTTCCTCTGGCGATCTGTTCACCCCGCATCAAGCTTTTGTCAGACTCACAAACGAGAAAACCAAACAAGAAATCTTCTTCGTAGCCGAACCTGAGCCAAGCAAAGTGTTCAAGTTTGATTTGGTCAGTTTCTTCACTGTCCTTTTCTTTGTAGTGTAATCCGTTTCAATCTTGTCCTTTCTTACCCATCCATGCTGCTCCTTGGGTTTACTATTATTATTATTATTATTATTATTATTGTTTTATTATTTTTTTTTATATTTATATTTAACAATGATTCGCCAAAGGCGAAGTGAATACTGGTGAATATTTACGGAGACGTAGTCGAGGTAAATATTCCCCAATATTCACTGAGCCTGAGGCGAATAATTGTTTTAGTAGAATTTTCAGCGGTGAATATACGAAAGTGCAAAACAACGTGCTAAAACACGATAAAAAGGCACGAAAAGTTCTTGCTTAGGTTAGCAGCTGCGCCTCCAAAATGTTATATTCACCGGGTAGCGCGGTGAATATAACACCGAATTCTTATATTCACCGCTGAAAATTATACTAATATATTCTATTTTTTATATACAATTTTTGAAAGTTCTACATTTTTGCGGTACACCTTCGCCACTGGTTAAGAAGGCCGACAGGCTCACAACCAGAGGGATGTGGCGTTATGTGACGTAGGTTAAGGAACGCTTCTTCCCGGCTTTGTTTACAAGAGAGAGAAACAGCGAGTGTTTCGAGATCGTTGTCACAATTAAGTAAAGGTGATGCTTCCAGCACTGAAAACTCGGGGAAAACTCACCTCGTTTACTTGAAGTCAAAACCACGTGTTCCTTAACCTACTTCACAGCACTAATTTGACCGAGAAGAATCGAGAGAAGACTAAGGCGAATGGTGAGCCAAAATGCTGTCAAATTTCAATGTTTTCTAGTTTCATTTTTAAATCGTGTTTTGGGCAAATCGATTTAGTTTTTCCGCGAAACGCCTTTAACAGATGTGTAGATTCAAGTGAGAAAGAAAAAAAGGTTATTGCTTGTTTGCAACCACGTGATGAGACGGCCATGTTGGTGTACAATACAATAGAAAACCGTCTCTCAAGTTTTGCTTTTTAATATAGTAGAATTCCCACAAGACCTTTTACTGTATTGTTCTGTACACCAACATGGTGGTCGTGAGGTCAACATGAGAAGAGAAATTTCGCATCTCCAAGTGACCATGTAATTTTCCTTTTATTATATAAAATCCTCACATGTATTCTTTATTTCAAAAACTAAGGTTTTCGAAATAAAAATGATATCACACAGTGCGGATATCAATGATATCACACATGTGTGGATATCGTTTTTATCGATTTGCTACCACTCGGTTTACCACTCAAATTTATATAATAAAGTGATTTATCCAGTGGGTAGCACTATTTACCTTTTGAACAAATGGGCCCTGCTGGATTTGTCCGCGGTGGTTGTGAGTTTCATCTCGACAAAACTTTGTGAAAAGCGGACTGGTTGTTTCGTCTTTCGGAACAAGCTCACTCAAACTTGAATAGAGTGTTTTCACTCATGCGACCAGCAGCGAGATTTGCGTACTGAAACAAGAGGACGAATTTGCATAAAAATAGAGTTCAATTCTCAAAAGAATATTTCAATCCTCCAACATGGCCGCCGTCTGGGTCAGTACGCAGTCAGTACGTCATGTGAAAACGATCTATACTCTAATTTTGCGTTTAATTCACTTGAAATCACCGAGTTTTGGTCGCTACTACGATCACCTCACCCAAAACCTAAAAGGAACGTGCGTGCTTTGTCTTTTTCTTTTGTTCATTTAAAGGGTGTTTACATAACTTGACAAAGAAACTTGAGAGGGTACCGATCTTGACAAGTAAAGTAATTCCTATCTTGAGTCAACAACTCAATCGATGAAAAACAGTGACTCACGTGTGCAATATCCGCACAATTTCCGAGACCTCCCTAGTGGACCTCTGAACACTGTTACATTGTAGGTTTATTTGAATCGTTTCTTCATATGAACAGCCCCATGAGGTTCAAACAACGCCATGTATAAAAATAGTTCCCTAGTACTTTTATTAGTGCTAATGCATTTTCCTTTTGGTATCATTTGTTAGGATGTTGGTGTCACTGCAAAGGATTCTTTTGGTTCTCTGTCTGGCAAATACAAAATGGTGAGGAAAAAAACTCCTTCCTTTAAGTTCCACCATTGTTAAAAAAAATCACTACTCATTGTTTCAAATTTCGAAAATGTATATTTTTGTTTAACTTCCCATTTATGCCATCTTTCCCTGCAAAGGAACTCATTGTTGGCGATGCTGTTATCCAAAATGCGTTTGAGTGGGAAGTGGTAAGTGACTGTGATTGTATTTCAATCTGTGGTTGACACCTTGAAAGCGAACGGACAGAGAACTAAACTCATAAATTCAAACTGCCGGATTTTATACCGCGGTCAAACTCCACTAACGCTCGTGCGTGCAATCTGTGGGTACATTCTTCTGGGACTATTCTGTTTATTCCTGTACCTGTTTTAAGATTAACAAAATGATGAGAGCAAGGTTTTCCGAAAGAACGCGTAATGGTTGTAGCGGAGGTGACGCGAGAACTAACGCTCGGAATAGTCTGGGTACGACTAAGACTGAGATTTCGGCGGCCGCGCACGATTTTCGCTCCAACATCTCTTCCAAAGAACACGTATTTTGTTTATCGCGTTCATTTTGCTATCGGGAGCAGAATAAAAAGAATGCTATTCGGTTTAATCCAAAAACGTAGTAAGTCGCAAAAGGCCAGGTAAACCGAACTTTCCGTGAATTCTTATTCCAGAATAGTGCCAAAGCAATGCACCCTACATATCGTAAGAGAATGCTGCTTTCTTGAAACAACAAAACAACTTCAAACACAAACGGAAAAGAAGGCATGTCACTCTTGGTCCACCAAAATGCATTATCCAAAGGTAAACTGAAAAAGTCACGGCAACGTGATTTGAACAGTACTGAAAAATATTGTTTTTCAGGGTGTGCTGTCGTTGACATTTGCTGAAGAGCCAGCCAAACCTCACAAGGACAAAGAAAATATGTACAGTTCTAGACCAGAAATTGAGGTACTGGCGTTTTTTTCTGGTGTCTTGTTCATATTTAATGATGCGATAGTTAACCGTCGTCTAAGTCAGGATAAAAGATGGAAGCAATGTTGTATGTGGTAGGTCGTGTGAACGCACGAAATTCCAAACTTAACATTTCATGGCGATAGAAGGCACAGAGCTGAAAGACCTCATTCATAATGGCAGCCGAACAAAATATACTTTTGTTTTATTGCTAAAGCCTGGGTTTCACTGGCGACGCATGTACAAGTAGTGCAAGCACAAGACCGCTTATTTCGCCGTGAAAACGGGCTCGATGCAAGCATAAACTGATAAGCGCAAGGATAAATTTTTTTCCTTTTTCTTGTGCTTGCGCTCGTGTTTGCGACGTTCTCTGCCTTTGCTTGTGTTACTGTTGGTTTTCACTTGACATGGATGTCTCATGCTTGCCCTTGTAGTTGTGTCGCTACTAAAAACCAGGGTTAATAAGCCCTACATAGTACCGTGTACCCTCTTTATCTTGTTCAAAATTCAAAAGAATTTGTTCTAAAATAAGGCCAGTAGGTGTAATTGACGTGGACACAAAAGAAGAATAATTCGGCCGCCATTTATGAAAGTTGTATATTTTTGTCTCAACAACAGTCGACAAAAAAAAAACATACTTGCCTGGGTGTTGATGGATGACCCGTCGACAGCGCGGTAAGACTTGATCTAGAGCAAGAAGACGCGAATACACTGGATAGAGGCTCTCCCCAGCTTACCCTTTGCCACTTCCGGTTTTTCCACGCCCCGTATTGATACATATGTGGTATTACTGTTTTATTCAGCACATGTTCCGTGTTCCCGAGAAGCGTCCCCCCAAGGCTGTCTCCACAGCTTTCACTGCTCTTATCTTCCTTCCACTCGTCATTATGCTTGTTGTGGTAAGTTTATTTGACTTCTACGTTGCTTGGTTAACAAATTTTAGCGGTGATGGTATGTTGCATAAGGTGATTCTTCACGTTGCAACGTCTTTAGGTGTTTGCAGACAATAGGCCATGTCAGAGTTAACTCGAGTTTCATTACCCAAAGGGTGTCTAAAAACGAAGTGTTTCTTATGAAAATCGCCTTTTATTCATGTGCAGGGTAAAAATAGTTACTATCACAAAACTTTGGCGCACTTGAACTCGCTTTGAAAAAGAGGCTGTCGTTAACTCGAAAATCGGCCGGTCTCCGTTCATTCGGGAACTGCTCAATCGCCTCCCGATTGTGCTTCTTACGTTTCTCCCTTGTGAGAAGAGAAAGACAAAGTTCACGTTAGATTAGAACCACGTTTAGGGCAAACTGCAAACTTGTCGTGAAGCCAAATTGAGAAGGTGCTTATTTCTCTTGTTAAGAGAAAGCCTGACGTTTGCCGTGTACATGTTTCTAAATCTTTCTATTGCGGTTTTGGTGTTAAGCGCAGGAGCAATGCTTTCGACCTTACAGAAATCAAATCACAAGAAATAAAATGAAATGGCGGTTGTTGGGTAGATGGGAAAAGCGGAATATCGGAGCAGAGTGAAGGACCAACTGCGACAAATTCAGTTCGACAAATGACGCCGCTTCAGGGAATCGAATCGGAAAACATCGATGAGAGGCGACCACTGCGCCATTCCCTTCATATTGTACCCTCTTTATTTGCGAAACAAGGTTGAATGCTTCACAGATGATCATAGATTGTACTTTATTGAAGTTGGAATGATCACCGCAGATCAGGGAGCAACTTGAGCAGTTGCATAGAAACCTGGGAAAACAAAATTAAATGAACTTAAAGTAATAAAAGCATATGCATCATTCTGTTGAATTGTGGCTAGCTCAGTTTAGGGCTTTAGCCCCAGTTGGGCTACCGAGTTAAGAAGATGCTACATAAATCACCTCACCTCCACCTAGACTTCTCTTAACTCAGTGGGATTTCTGGACTTAAAGTGAGATGACATTTTCGTAGAAAACACACAAACCTATGTTTTCCTGGACAGAAAAAGCCTGTCATAACGTGGCATTCTTGGATGCTCCGTTTTTAGCTTGAAGTGTCCCTGGCTAACCCATCTCAGTGAGAGATCATTTTTTTATGCGTCTGTCCTCTTATTGATGATAAATTGCGTCACAATGTTGTCAAAGTGGCTGTGGAAAAGTTTGCAAAAGTTTGCTGTGGAAATCACTCGCCAGCGGGTCGTGATTTCCACAGCCACTTATAATGATAATGTTATGACGCAGTTTATCATCAATAAGAGGACAGACGCATAAAAAACTGACGTCAATTTGTTTTTTACAATAACGAACCCCCCAAATGGTTAATTGCTGGGTTAATTGGGAGAATTTAGACAGTTAGAGCGGTTTTCAAATGACTATCGAAAGTAATTACGCGATTGCGATTGCTACGCTTTGTGATTGGCTTAAAAATCTCCCGCCAGTTTATCAACCAATGAGAAGGAAAACCAAAACCAATCGCGACTTGCGCGCGCGATTTTCCCCGCGCTTTGAGCAAGGTACGTGGAATTGCTACGAATTTTGATTGGCTCATTGCACTGCTTGCTGCTGCTGTGATTGGTCGGAGTGATTAACTTGGTATTGGTTTTACGACACTCAATTGCAACCCCCTCTATTGTAAAAAAGTAAATAACGAAAGAAATGAAATAAATTGGACTCAGTAGTGGCAGATTCACAGAGTGACTATTGTTCCACTGGATCCACATCGAATTGGAATTTGGAAATGTTGGTTTTATCAGTGAGAAGGGAAAACACGAGTACGCAGAGAAAAACCTCTCGTAGCGGAGTAGAAAATCAACAACAAACTCAACCCACATATGTGGTGCTGAGTCCGGTAATCGAATCCGGGACACACCAACCCTGCTTCCTATGTGGCGTCGAACGGAACCCAGAACACATTGGTGGGAGATGAGTGCGCTCACCTATGCACCAACGTTGTATCATCTCACTTTTGCCTGGTACCCAGGAGGTTCGCCGAAATTTTCGCGAAATTCCCGCAAAGTTTTCGCAGCAGATTACCGCCTCTGTTATTATAGCACTTTGCATGCATTTGGTGCTTTTGCAGTGGACACAGTCATGCTCTGCATATTGTGTCTGTTGCAGACGACTAATTAAGTCTGCTTTGTTTTCAGTGGGTGAAGCTTGGAGTCAATGTTTCTAATTTCCCGTTATCGCTTGGTGGAATCGTTTTTCATCTTGGATTGGGATGTGAGTCCAGTGACAAACTTTATTTTTCTAAAGTCAATCTTGAGGAGGCAGCGTGGCACGGTGGTTAGGGCGCTGGATTCGCACGCGGATGTCCCGGGTTCAGATCCCGCTCTGTCCACCAAATGAATTATATTTGTCTTCGCGGTGGTCCCGAATTCAACTCTATCATGCCTTGAAAATAGCCAACTGGTTGCCTCCTCCCAGTTGTGTTTCTTAACATTGTTCCGTTTATTTGAATTGTTACTTTCTATACACGGCCCCACAAGCTTGAAACTTTAACCGCGTATAAATAAAGGTTGTTGACTTTTTTTTTCTGCCACACAAAAGAAATAGCTCTACAGGGCACAGTGCAGAAACAACTAAAAGGAAAGTAACAAGGTAAAAAAGGTGGCGAGGAAACCCAAACGAAACTAGAGAGCTTATGAGTCTTCACGAATCTAAGGGCCACACATTGATTGCATCGAACGAGCTAATACTTGGCGTAGAATTGAAGGTGATAAAAACTAATGGCGAGATGTCGAATTAATAGAATTTTCATTAGGCTAAACTTAAGTGCCTTCTTAAAGGAACACAGCGAACTAGAGCTGATGGCTTTACTATCTGGTCCCGGTTGTTCGAAAGGTGGATAACGCTATCCACCGGATATATCGCTATCCAGCGGACAAATGCTATCAAATCCAATTGAGTTATCCAGTGGATAGTGATTTATCCGGTGGATAGCGCTATCCACCTTTCGAACAACTGGGCCCAGAAAGTTAAAAAAGGCGGTCTTTGAGGAAAAAACAAAAACAACCAAAAATTTGGGTTTACTTCGGTGTAAGAACCTGACAATATTTTGTTTTTCTTATCTCGTTTTCTTCAGTTTATTGCTTTTCCTCTTTGTACCTATTTTTTCTTTGCTTTACGTCGTCCGGGAGTTTCACAGGTTCTTACAGTCGGTCGTGTCCACCGCATCACATCAGTTTAAATCTAATAAATACGTAAAACATGAACAGACAAATTTCTATATTTTCAAACCACAAAACATGACTTCTAAAGGCTCTGGGGAATAAAATAAGGATTTATGAGGTTTTTTTCCCCTGAGCCTGGAGATGATGCCTTTTGTCTAAGAATGAATTTTAATATACCGATATTGGCCAATTAAGAAAGCTATACATTTATTTCAGTACAACAATAAGAAATTAAGCGCACGTTAATCAATAAAGTCAGATTCGGATGAACCCGAAGCAGCGGCATGTAAATCCGACCCCAAACACCCAGACCGTGCCCCGACGCAAGTGTTGTAATTATTCAAAGTGTTATTTTCTCTGTTCTTTTCTAGCAATTTTTGTGCTATACTACGGTTTCTTTGTCAGTCTGGTAAGTCTTTAAGGTTTACAATACTTTTCTCCCTCAAAACTGAATCATTGATGGCACTCGTTCTAGTTGGTCCAGCATATGCTTTTTTGGTGTACAGACTGCTCCTATAAAGGTTGCATTTTTGGAAGCACAGCAAGTGGCACTAAGTTGTGGGGGTGGGAATTTTTTCCCCCCTCTCTCCCCCTCCCCCTCCCCCTCATCTAGTTATACCCGTGACCCTCTCCTTTTGAGCCATTTTTTGGCTCGTTCCAGCCCTCCGTGACTTTCATCATCCAAGATGGCGGCACAGCAAAAATCTTCCCTTCCAAAAACTCCCGCTCTGTTGGCTATCGTTATCTCAACGGCTTTATTGTACGTTTCTCTTTCTCTCTCACTTACAGAACATGTTCACCACTCTTAAGATCTTGGCAGTGATTGGAGGCCTGACATTCCTCGGTGGCAATAGCCTTTTGAGCACAATCGCAGCCCGCAGGTGAGCTGGTGACGAGACTGTTTTCACTGCCGTACCCTCTCTTTGATCATTTACGCGTGGTCTAGTCCATGGTCGCGCGTGTGATTGTCGTGAGGCACTTTATGTCCGAAGTCGAAAATAATGCTAGTGACAGGTTTACGGGGAATCATAGTAAATAAAAAGCTTTCTAATGTGTCAAGTTATTTAGTGGCCAATTTTCTCGACAGATGGAAATCGCATTAAAGCAATGGATTTCACGTTTTATTGTGCTTGGAGCACTGAGCAAGAACCCTCTAGTTTTACTTTGACTGCTAAAAGTCCCCTCTGAGTTTGGAGCCGCCTACTTTAGTCTCGCAAGCGAGCCTGCCAGCCGAGGGGGAGAATGGGAAGAATCCCTTTTCCCCATTCTCCCGTCGGCTAGTTCGGTCTCGGTTTTGCATGACCGAAGCGGGAGGCCCTACTGACTGGGAAGGGATTTCTACCAGTCTAAGCTTTACTTTCTTACTTTACTAGTTTTTAACCTTATTTCCTTTCATTTTTGTTGCAGGGGAAAACGTCCTGTACTGCAAAAGAATTAGACCTTCTTTAGATTTTTCATTTTTATGACGTGTTGAGTGTTCAATAAAGTAATATTCTTTAAGTAGCAAAGCAAGCTGGATAGGGTACACTTTTGTCTTCAGTCTTTCTGCCCTTTCACCCTTCAGTAGACTTCTTTCTCTTCCCTTCGATTCCCTTCAACCCTTCGCGCTTCGCGCGCGTGGGAGCCCCGCTACAAACCCTTCCATAGCCGTTTACTAGATACCAGCGATTCAAAAGAAACTAAGTTATAACAGAAAATTAAAGGTAAAAGCAAAGTAACTGTAGAAATCTTTCTTTAAGTATTGATATTTTTACGTTTGATCTTGTATGTAACGGCCTTCGAAACGCACAAAATGCAGTCCCCGACGACCCAAGTTTTCAAAAGTTCTAAGGGGAGCATGCCCTCGGACCCCC
>BLFK01000802.1:178836-192205 GCA_014634185.1 Astreopora myriophthalma | reverse complement strand
CCCCCCCCCCCCCTCCTTCCCCCAACGAAGAAACCTGTCCCTGGACCCAACTGGGGTTGCTTCTTTCTCTTTTCACTTTATACATTAAGATAACTGCATCTTGTAACCTTCCATTACATAATGTTGTTAATTTACCTTTCTGAAGTAATGTGCCACGTGTGTCCGATGCACTACTAGTGATAGGTAACACTAAAACTGCCCCCGTTTAAGCAACAACAGATATATTTCCTTTGTTGGTTATGTGTTATTATCTATTCTCATGTGAACTTACAGCCATATTGTAGTCTTTTCTACTGAGCAGTGCATTTTCAACGGAGGACACTCACGCCAAAAAGACTCTTTGTGTCATTTAAAATTAAATTTAGAAATAAAGCCGAAAAGATTTTTGGAGCTAACGTTTCTTCCCTTTCGACTTGACGATGCAATACCGGCCATAAGCGCCGAAACTTGAAAGACGTCAGCTTTTGGTCAAAGTTTCAGCCCCAGGAAACTTGATCCGTTGCGTGCCTCATGCATGAAAATCCAATTGTTTTCAGGTATCAATCAGTCATTTTACCTTAGGCCCTGTTTACAAGCAGGTAGGGTAACCCTACTGCTAGGGTTCCCTTGGCAGGAGGGTTAAAGATAGCCTGGGTTTCCAAGCAAAATTTCACAGGTAGGGTTACCCTACCACACGGGACAACTTTGTGTGCTTGTTAACCGACAGCATCGCAAACACAATGGAAACCGCTAAATAGTTGTCCCTAGCAGAGCGTTTACAAGGCAGCTAGGGTTACCCTGGCGCTGGGGTAACCCTAGGTGCCCTGTAAACACGTCGATGAAAAAAAGAAGAAATGTGCAAGTGCTGGGGTATCCCCCTTGCTCGGGTAACACTAGCACTAGGGTTACCCTCCCTCCTTGTAAACAGGGCGTTACTCTACTCCGTATACGCGGGGGCTTCTAAGATGCATCCTCGGCCAAAACCCTTCGGGATCAATTGAATACTGCCTTTAAAGCCCTCTCTCGTAGTCTTTCTTATTTTTGCCAGTCACCTTCTCGGGAAAAGTGCCAATAGATCAGCTGTAACATTATAGCCGACTTGCTCAACTGCGATTTTCGCACTGTATAGTATAAAAGTTTTCGATCTATTTAAAATCCCAACTTGCTCACTAACCTTTATACATATCTCACTCGTGTGAAGGCTGAATGGACGAGGTTTCATCGGAAAGTCGAGGTGGCGGGAGAGAGTTTGTCAAAGGTAAATAAATGTTCATTTTTTAAGCAATTTCTTTTAGTTTGAAGCAGTTATCATACATTCTGCGAGTGTTGGATCAGTTTTGGTTTTGCTTAACAAAGAAAAGCAGCTGGAATGCCGAAATTTTGCATTTAATCTTTTCCGAAGTATCCGCCTACATGACAAGCGCCGTCGCGTCGAGTCCGAGTTAAGGTACTTGTCCAAGTCGCACTGTTGGTCAGTGCTAGCATTCTTTACTGTTACTGTGGGCTAGAACTTGTTTCCGTCGCTCAAACTGACAATTCCCTTTTGCTTCAAGTTTCACGAAATACAATCTAGAGAAACTTAAGATAAAGTTCGAAGAAAAAGTCATTAGAGTAAATGTGTCAAACTGTAATATCTCGCTTCTTGGTAATACCAACATGCATTAGTCTAATGAAGCAAGTTGCTCAAAATTGCCCATTTTTTAAAGGATTTAAATACTGAAAGCTGACCGTTTCCAAATCGGTGACCGGGCCTAGACCTAAATGCTGTAGATTAGTGCGGAGATCAGAAACTCGGCTTATTGCTGAAGTAGAGCTCATTTCTGTCACTTTTGAGTCCAATTAAAGGCTTTTTTTTTTTTCAGTTAAAGGCGTTTTTATGACGACAATGGGACTTAAGGTGGGGAATATTACATCATTTAACTGTCCAACGTCAGTTCGAGCGATGGCAGCAAGTTCCAGCCATTACTGGGAGGCTTGTTCATCACGTGTTTATCACGTGAGGAATGTCCAGTTCTTCGCTGTCAAGTTCGTTTGAATCCACCAAGAACTTGAATGGGTTGACTCCGTACATGTGAACTCCTTTTGGCTTCTCAGAATCAAGCAGTAGTCGTGCCCAGTATTCGCGGTTCACCGCTGGCTTATTTCCTCCAAACTCCGCCGGCAGAAAATCTGGGTGACAATGTTCATGAAGAGACGCTAGGTTGTTTCCATGTACGTGAATCTAAAGAACATCAAAAGAACGTGTTAGCTGGACAAAGACCTCTCACGACTCATGGGGAAAAATGTCGGGATAGAAAACGCACGGTACGTTTGCTTAAGCCTCGACAGGGAACTCAAGAATGCCAACGCGAAGCAAAGTTTATTGAATTTTTTTTGCAATCACGATGATGGCGGTATCACAGTGACCGTGAATAATCGAATCGATGACAATCTGGTTCCCAGAGCCTACGTATCTTTTGGTCAGCACCAAGACACGGAGCTCTGGAATACTCCAAGATTTTAGGAGTTCCGGTTGCATGGCGCATGCATGCGATACGCACTCCGAAAGTTAGGAAAGTCCAATTAGTCTTTGAAAGAACAGCAAAAGCGGTTGTGATGATGAAAAGAGATGTTTTAGTGGTTTTACCGACGGGTTTTGGCAAGTCACTGATGTGCCAAAGTTTGGGTTTCATCTTCGATCTCTTGAGAAGTGAAATGGGGTGATCATTAGAACTCAACGGTTTACAACAGCAGCGACAAATCTTCGGTTTACAAGTTTAATTGGAGTTTTCTTTGCCACGTTCGTTTAAAATTTGCCCTCAGCTGTTGATTTTGTTTACAAGCAATTTTACTTCCGGTAATTTGCGCATGAGCAGTTTGATAAATCGAGTAGCCAATCAACGTAGTTCTGGAAATTGATTATTCCAGAGCTCCGTGTCTTGGTGCTGATCGAAAGATACGTGGGCTCTGGGGACGAGATTGAGTCAATGACCGTTCCATGACGGCGTTGATACTGTTGATGAAGGTTTTAAAAAAAGTACTTTCTGTTCAACTCCGCTGTCAAAATACTGCTTCCGTGGCGGAGTTACATGGGTTCAAAGTTGACCAAAATCCCATACATTCACTGCAATGTTAGCCATGTTTGCCCCCCCCCCCTCCCCCCCGATCCAATATGGTGTCGTTATCCGTGAAAAGGTCTTAGTCAAGCCAGTGATTTAGGGTTAACTTGTTTACCAAGCCGGATACAGAATTCTGTCACTTACCCGTTTCCAGAGCTTCTCACTGATGAACGGTTTCAATAAGTTCAACGCTCCTCTCACGTACCACGGTTCGTTCACAAAATGAAATCCAAGAAATCTTACAGGAAAGTGATTCTGAAGCAGACAAATATCGCAAAACATCATTTGCACTGTAATTGAAATGCAAAAATTTGCATTCGTGTTCCTCCCCTATAAATGGATCACCAGCACAACTGGTTGAGTTGCGTGGAAAACGATTGTTTACGCGTTCTCGTAACTTCATTTTCATGTTATAAGGTGGAATCCTTAGATCAATTAATTTGGTCCTGGTTGTCTGTGGGAAACGAAGACCTGGAAAAGGAAGACCCAAGACCGAAGACCAAAGGTCCAGGAAATGAAGATCCCCCAGAAAAAAATAACCTATCAAACAGCAAATAGCAAAGCACATCATTCATGTTGTTTGAAGCGATCGGTAAGCTATGTTTGGTGAATTAAGGTAGGTGCTTCGTCTTCCGCACACCCAGGCCGGTATGTAGAAAACGAAGAGTCTACGGCGATTGACCTAAAGCTGTTGACTCATGGTCCTTTGTAATCAACAGGAGTGATGTGTCTCGCTAGTCACCGTTCGTTATTTTACTTTTTTTTGATGGGGTCTTCGTTTTTGGTGTTCGTTTTCCACCAACCAGCCTGGGGCCCGTTTCTCGAAAGTCCAATAAACGTTCACGGGCCTGAAAAGCAATTTGAAAAACTTTGATCCCCTTATTCTGAAAATCTGGTCTTTTAAGAGACTTTCAAGATAAGAAAGAGAAAACTAACTACAAAGTTTCAGGGCTGAAAATGTCTTTCGTTTCAAGATACGGAGGAAATTATGGCACCCGAAATACGTCCAAAACGTTTCCGGGCTTTCGAGAAACGGAGCCCCTGGGTATGTCGAAAAGGAAGACCCTGCGGTCATTCACATGAAATGACTCATCGGCCACTGTAAACAACAGAAATGTCACTGTTCGCTATTTTACTTTTTTTTGGTGATCTTTTTTTGGTCTTCGTTTTCCGCATAGCGGCCTGGGTATGTGAAAAACGAAAACGAAGACCCTAGCGTAATACACCAGAGATAGCTGATCGATAAGCGTTTTAAACAACATGAATGATGTTTTGCTATTCTCTGTTTGATTTCTTACTATTTTTCCTTGGGTTTTCGTTTTCCGGGTCTTTGCAATTGGTTTTCGATCTTCCTTTTCCAGGTCTTCGTTTTCAACACAGAGGATTCCTCACATCCAACTTGCCTCACACTTTAGGTGTGAGCCCGCCGTTAGATATACAACGGAAGTCACGGTTGTTTGCTAACATTCAATAAATACAGATTACGACTTCTAGTCTACAAACTAGACATGCACTCAAGGTAAAAAATGGTGTCCGGTTTCTGTTAAGACACCGGCCGGCTCGTGATTCAAACTCACCTGAAACATGCAGCAAATCTGACGAACGAAGGAGAGCTTCAACTGCGATGCGTGAGACGCCGTCCAGCCGGAAAAGTCCGCTATTATTCTAATTCCGTTCCTTTGTACTTCGGCGTCTTCGATCAAGCGTTCCATACTCAGAATAAAGGCCCTTAAAATATCTGTCGTGCCGTAGGTTTTCGTGTCCCACCCGCCAGCGAAAATAACCATCATTTTTGTGTCATTTTGATCACTGTAGGGTAAGACACATGGACACCCGTCCTCGATAACGTGATGGAGCTGCCAAGCAGATAAGTTCTCATAAATAGACGCATTTCTGACTCGAAATTGATTGTAATTGCACAAGAGTTCAAATGATGCGTCGACACTGAATCTGCGCGCTCGCAAAAACAGTAACAAGAATTCGTCGTCTGCTCTTTCGCTCTGCACAGAGTTGCTATTCCCGTGTTGTTTCATTCTTGACCGGAGAGCTTTGATTTCCTCTGCATGTTGACTTTGGGCTGGTTCCCGTCGGCCGCTGATAAGTGATTCCTTCAACTCTTTGTCTTCAGTCTCGTTGAAGCTTAATAAATTGTTCATCCTGGTTGCGACGATAGATATTCATTCCACCAGGTAACTATATAAAGTTGTGAGATCCAGCTAACTGCGTACGTTCTAAGAAACGGTGTCTTTTCAGATTATATTTCGTCCCTGGGCAGCAAAGGGCGTGAATACCGGCTGCTAGGTTACTAAAGATCGCAGAGAAACTCCTTGATCAGTCAACCAGAGAAAAATTATTCTTTTCAGTTAACATTAAACACAGACTGCTGAAAAAAGACAGCTGTATTACTTAAATACGATGTTTGATAAAATGACCCCGCCCCGTTTGGTTGAGAATACATTTGGTGCTTGTTTATTCAACGAATATCATAACGAACTAAACCATTCGGTGTCGTAGGACGCGTTCTTAAAGGACTTTCTGGAATAAAATATTATTTTCCGAAAACAGCACTCCTCTCGTTATCTGTCTTTCTCAGCAGGAATGGGAGCAAATAAAATTACTCCATAAAATGCGTCCTTTAGCTCCATTCAAACTGATCTTTGTGAGTTTGAAAAATGCGGTTCTTTCTATCTAGTTTGTTTTGGCCTTCGTTGTACACCGCTCGGCCACCGAAAGCGGAACTTTTTAAAACGAGTACTAAGGAATGTCCTCAAGGAGTCGACATTTGAAGAGTGGATGGCGCAGAGAAAACTGATTGAAACACGTTTTCCCGTTAACTTGGCTAAAACAAGTTTTCTGTGCAACTGTTTAGCAATTTTAGGCAATTACTTCAACACATTTAGGTTTCACAAGGGAACAGCACTATTCAGGAATTGGTCACTTCACTTCATTTGCAAAAAAGACGGCGAGGTAATATATAAAAAACCGGTCGGAGAATAAACCAAGTTGGCAAGATATGTTGCTGCGTGTTGCTCACTAGTTGTTATCAGTAACAAAAAATGTATCTTTAATGAACACAGAGACTCGTATCTGTCTGTTCACGTTAGTGGATGTGATTGGACTTACCCTTTTACTGTTTGAAAAAAGGCTGTTAACTATAGAATCGCTGTCCTTCGGTAACTATAACTTATGGCTACTACGCGGAAAATTACAGCGACCACGCAGAGGGAGGAGCTGGTGGCAACCCCCCCGACTTTTGTGTAAAAATAAATAAATAAATAAATAAATAAATAAAATAGAGCAAAAAAAAATTTTCAAGCGTGCCCTCCCCCCACCCCCAATTTTGGTTCACGTGTTCGTCTTTAGCCCCCCACTCAAACACTTGCTGCGCGGGCCCTGAATTATGGTTTTTATTTAACCTCAGCAGAAACCCAGAAGTCTCGATCTGGAATGGTATGCGGCCCATCAGTTTACGGTATTATTTATTTATTGATTGAATGATTTATTCACCACCACTACACATATTCATAGAAGGTTACAGTGAATAATAGACTAAAATAATAGAAAATAATAGACTAAAATCTTACATAAGTTTACAATGAATAATAATAATAATAATAATAATAATAATAATAAGAAGAAGAAGAAGAAGAAGAAGAGAAGTAAGAAGTGGCGAGGAGACCTCAGGAAACCCCAGGGCTTATACTGAGAGGTCCCCTCGGAGATGTGTTAGGACGTAAAGACATTGTATTGAGGCTTATTATTAACATACGGTGGCAAGACTATAAGGACATAAAAGAGTCGGACGTTTCATACCATTAACTTAGGATTCTATTTTTAGGTTCATACCATTAACTTAGGATTCTATTTTTAGGTTCTATTTTTAGAACGGCTGCTGCTATATTTGTACCATGATCAGTTTGCATTTAGCGGCACGAGCAACCCCCCCTGCAGCTCTCGGTTGGGGACTGGTGCGTTGTGGTTATCAGGCCCAATCTGATTGGTCATTGTTTGGCGGACCTCTATTCTAAATTTAGGTAATACCGTAAACTGATGGGTCAAGGCTGAATGAGACAGATCGAAACTTCTTGGTTATGGTCTTATGGACTTCTGACCTCAGTGATATCACTGGACACCGGCTCTATTCAGTGACAACTGTGAATATAATCTTTTTTCCACGACGCTGCGGACGGTTGAAATAGTTTTCTAGGCAAATGTTCATTGAAACTGGAAGTTTTTAAATCACAAATTGAATTCACGCAGCGCGTGGGTTACGTCCCCGATTTTCCGTCGAGTTGGAATGTCGCAGTCTAAAGCAGCTCAATTTCCATATAGGACAACAATGATTTGCAAAAAGATAACTCCGCGTCCGGAGTGCTGATGTTGGGTCTTGTTAAAGTGCTTTTGAACCTAGAGACTGGGAAAAGGGGCCCGTCAAGAAATGTCAGTTACGTTGTTGAATGCAAAATGAAACAAATGCGTCTTACTGCGTAAAAGTTTGGCCACCAACATCCTTATATAGTGATTTATTCCATGATATACTTATGCAGTCCATCAATCCTTGGTAACGGGACCAATTGTATCAAATTTTCTAAATTCACACACAAATACATACGTACTGTTCTTTCTTTGCCGCCTGGTCGAAGCTAAATTGAAATATATCTTTACAGACTAACTAACACCCCTTTATACTATCTTTTCGGACTCAATGGCAAGAGGTCAGGGCCCAGTTGTTCGAAAGGTAGATAGCGCTATCCACTGGATAAATCACTATGCACAGGATAACTCAATTGGATTTGCTAGCATTTATCCCCTGGATAGCGATTTATCCGGTGGATAGCGCTATCCACCTTTCGAACAACTGGGGCCTGCACTACATACTTTCGCGCCAGCCTACCCTCGGGCCACATGGGCCATTTTTACTTCCGGTTCAAGATTGTATTCAAAGGGGACAGCCTGTAAATAAATGTTGCTTCTGAAAGTATCTGAAATCAGGAACTGTTCATCAGTACGATGCCCGAAATGTGTGTAATTCCACAATTTGTTCGCAAGCTAAAAAGATTGAATTTCCTGTCTCCAGACCCCTTCGTTTTCTGAAGGCCCCGCCGGCTAAGAGAAACGATGGACCCTGGGGATGAGAATGCGCGCAGCCAAGAAAAGGTCTGGAATAAGGTCTGGAATAATGCTAAAACACCGGATATTGGTGGTTGGCGCTTGCGCGAATGCGGCGGAACTGAGTTTTGAGGACCACATTTAGACTCCCGCCGCGTTAGGCCTGGCACGAGTAATAATAGGGAGAAATCCAAAATGGCGTCGCCATTTGAAGGCGACGGATCCCGAGTTTTGTTGACTTGTTCTTGTTCTGCGTTGTCTCCAGTCGCTCGATTGTATTTCTGCCGACACTGCATTCAACTCAGATGCCCTCTATGTGTTTCTCATGAGGTAACAATCAAACCAAAACGGAAAATACCGTCCGAAGGAAGTCGGTATTATTAGGATAAGGTTGATTATGAAAGGCGATGTTAATTTTATTTATGTCTCCAATATTTAGGTCGATTCGTATTATTGCCCGAACTGTTTAGAGAATATGCCTTCAGCAGAGGCCAAAGTTAAGAAGAATAGGTAAGCTTAATTCAGCTTCAAGTCTGTAGTAGGACAATTTTGTGGCCTTGATTATTCCATGCATGCGAAATGGGTACTATTATTTTGTACTATTATTGGCTACTTCGGGAGTTATATAACGTTGGCCAGTTGCTTCACATACGGTGTATGCTATCTTTCGCGGATACAGAGGTATCCTCCCCGGTCCCTTGTATGGATGACCAAAATCTCCCGGATAAAATAATGAAATGTGGATCAGTTCCTACATAAACCAAGTTTTTATTTACATAATAATTATTATTTTTCCAGGAATCCAAATCTTTTGTCTTTTATGCTTATGTTATGGTTCCTGGCTTCATTAATATTACAGTGGTATATGAGTGACGCTCTGATTGGATTTTGTACACTGCTTTGTCAGGCATAATTTATTTCAGGATAAGAGAGCAAATGTCACTCAATGTTTATTACTGAATGAAATTTTTTTGGGAGGGGTTTTGGTCGGTCAGATTAGGCAAGGATGGCAGAGAAGAGGAATTTCAAATCTTCACTGGTTGGCATTTGGATTTTAATCTCTGGCCAGGTGAACCATTGGATGTTGGTCTTTTGCGACTACCATCATTATTGTGCAATATTGTACAATAACATATGAAAATGATTTCTTGATATCATTAGATGTGCCAACTGTTTTGATTGCCCAAGCTGTGGTAACACACTGTCTACGCGAGCAACAGCAGTTGCTATACAATCAGAAAAGGCTGACGACTCTAAAGCAACACAAGCGAAGAAAGTTTATTACCTAGCCTGTGGCTTCTGTCGCTGGTCTTCCCGAGACGTCGGTATTGAAGATAAAAGTGTTGGTGAGTGATGCCATTTATATAATTTTGCCCTCAAACATGTATTGTCTCTTTGTCCAACAAAATATTCAGTGTGTGCAGGTATTAAATTAATAAGTGATGAAAGATTTCTCAAACCATCTAAAAGGAATTTGGTACATTTGTTTTCAAGCCGCCTACACTCAAATCAAGCTAGTCTGTTTACTGCAGAATAATGATGTCTTCATAAAATTAATTTTGCAAAGTATACGAGTTTTTTTTTTGCTGCTAAATAATGCTACTAATTGATATTTTCCTGTCTGCTTGTTTAGCAAGTGGAGCCTGGCAGGAGCAAGAAAATCCAGCTGTCAAAAGGGTAATTTCATTTAAACTGTTTTATTCAAACGATGAGGAGTGTTGCCCATTTATGGGCGTGGCGTTTTGGCGTGGTGTTTAGCGTGGCATTAGCATTTGTTAGCATTTTTGGTGGCGTTTAGCGTGGCGTTTGTTTTGTGTTGCTAGGGTTTGCGTTACTGTAATAGGCCTGAGGCAGAACTCTTTCCTGTCCCCTCAGGTCAGCGGTTTATTGTTGCAATTGTTGCGTGCGCCTTTACATGTGGTCGTAGTGTTACTGTGTGCATAGTGGGCGTCTTCAGTTTGTGAAGTTTTAGTGTTTTTTTTTCCATTGTTTTATTATGATTATTATTGAATATTATTATTATTATTATTATTATTATTATTATTATTATTTCCACTGAGCTCCTGGCTCTGTGTGACGGGTGCTTGGGTTTGGCGGGCGGGGCTCGTGGCTGGGTTGTGGGTAGGGCAGGCTTTTCGGATGTTCTTGCTACCTGGGTTTGGGGTCAGCAGCTCCAGCCCCAGGGTTCCTAGGCACCCAAACTCCATGTGCGACTCAGGTGTTAATTTCTTGTAAATGGGTAATGAAAAAGTAATAACTTAAAAGTTCACCAAAGTGACTTTCCTGAACCACTGGTCAGTGCTTTTGTGGATTCCCAACATGCATGATAGAGGCCTTTGAAGGGGGGTTCTGGTGTGACTTTGTCGCTTGTTGTAGAGCCAACCTGTCACCAGTTTTGTTATGGGCAGTGTCACTGTCATATTTTGTCACTGTCGCTGTAACAAAATGTCACCCTTTTTCTGTTAGTTTCTGTCAGCTGTCAGTGTTTTAGAAAAAGACTGTTGCCACATTTTGAGGTCATGTCACCTGTTGGCAAAACCCCTTGCAGTGCTCGAAGCTAACGGTCGTTCACTCGTCAAAAACGAGTAAAATGTACCGCGGGACGAGTGAGAATAGGGCATTTCTGAGTTCAAGTCAGCCTCTTTTTCAAAGCGAGTCTAAGTGCGAAAGTTTTGTTACTTTGCGTATGAATAAAAACTGATTTTCATGAGAAAGACTTCGCACTTAGACTCGCTTTGAAAAAGAGGCTGAAGTGAACTTGGAAATGGCCTATTACTCTTACTTTTGGACGAGTATGCAGTTTCTTGTTTTCATCTGGTTTATATTTTACGAATTTTAAGTCAATAAAAACAACCATTAAATGTGTGCTTTGTCTTTATTTATGAATGTGCAAAGACACATGCCGTGACGCCATTTTGAAAATGGAGAGGAGCTGGTTTGAGCGAACCCTTTCTAACATGCGCAGTAGATAGCAGCATGGCGGGAAATTGCTTGGCATCATGGCCGCTTTCGATTGAATAAATCAAAACAATACATGTATATGGGACCAGTTAGATTCCTTCCAGGACTACTGAAAATTCCCTACTACTTGTCCCAGGAAAACCATTCAAAAAGTTAGTTTCGAGCACTGCCTTGGAAGGCCTCATGATAGCCTATCATTGTCTCAGTTTTTCTGACTGATTGATTGTTCTTATGATCATGAACAGGTCAATACTCTTGTGGAGTACTACAGACAACTTGCACAGAAAGAAAAAGTGGAAAGGGAGAAGAAGAAATTGACTAAAAGACGCAATTACATGCATTTTTCTGTAAGTATGAGAGACAACAATGTGAGATGGTGATAATTATTCAGGACAGCTATGCTAAAGAAAATTGAAATGACACCAACACAGCTAAATTTGGACACTGCGATAATTATGTTTAGCATGGCAAGTTGAAGTAATTGTTTGGTGTGCTACTTATTTAGACAAACAGCGAATGGCAAAATAAGTGTATTAGTATTGTCGAATGATGTTGATACACCTTTCTTGTTTATACTTTTCACCATAAAATTGCTTGGAACTTTTCCAGGTCTCATTGTTTCATGAATATCTCAATTTATTCAAATGAAATTCCAACTAAAATTTTGAAATAATTTATTTATCATTACCGGTGCACAATAAATGATTTTCATCTGTTTTAACTCTTGTGAGATGTATTTTTTAAGAGAAAAAGTTAACTTGCTTCTAAATTCAAACATTCAGTTAAGATAGGTTTAACTTGTTTCTTCAGGAAATAGCATCTTGAATCAAATAACGCTAAAAAAAATGATAATCTGAAAACAGATACATGTACATTGAATAATATCATTTTTAACTACGTTTCCCTTAAAAAGTCAGTTCAGCAGTAGTCGTATATTGATAAATGAATACATTTTATGGCATTAAATCAAAGGTTATTAACTGTTCTGTTACATTTAATCCTGAATGCTGTAATATGTGAAAAATTGGACACAGTTTATGTCAAGAAAGGTAAGAAAATGCACCTCTTTATTTTTTTACCTTGAGGGCACATTTTTGGGGCATTGTACATGTAAATGCTATTAATAAGACCTGTTATAATCATTTAAACACTCAAGAAAGTTTGTGTAAAGAAACAATAAGAAAATATTTCAAAATGCAGGGATATTCACGAACTTGTATAATCGATGCATATCTCACTGTTTTTACTGTTTGTACGGTAATTGGAGGGCTGTATGCATAAACATCCTAAGTGACTTTTTCTTACTTTGGTTATTTAATTGCCAAATTGCAGCCAAATGAAAGCAATGAATAGTGTCTAACTAATATGCAAATAATATTGTTTCAGCTTGCATGCAAAAAGTGAGAGCTACAGGATGAAAAAACTATTCTGGTCTGTTTTCATCAAATTGCCTTCAGCTTTTGCATACAACTACACAGATTTTTGAAGAGGTTAGGCACAGTTTTTTGCTTAGAGTTCAGCTGCTATTTGATAGCCAAAGTATAAAAAAAAAAACATGTAAGGTGGTTGTGAACACAGCCCTTCACTTATTGCTTTTGGTGCATCAGCATGGAATCATGATGTTGTTTTATACAATCAAGGAACAAAAATGTTAAAGAAATCATCTGTGAGGTTTCCTCCAATGGATCACCAGTGCAAACCAATCAAAATGCTACTATAAATAATTAAGCTTATTATAACACTTTTGTCATCCATAGGAGTGTACAAAAATTAATGGCAAGTCTGGCTATCTTTGTCTATTTTTATACATACATATCAAGCAGGATTTAGTTTTGTTATCATTGGCATTCTGTACGCAAATGTCAGAATTCAAAAATGTGAAGTTAGGGAACTGGACAGCATGAAAAGTGCTGGCCTTTTGATTGACGGGTTGTCAGAAATTTTATTATGTTTTCCAGCATACTTTGCTACTAGCCTGAATTTCAGTTGCCTCCTCTGCTGGCTAAGTCACTTGGGGAGAGAGGCATCTGAAATGCTAAAACCTATTTCTATTGTTGTAAAGTGGGGGCGTGTTGTGAGTGTGCTATCACCTTTAGCATCAAAGTCATATGGAGGGTCACAAATTGTTAAGATGATTTAACTGCAATGTGAGAACCGTGCTAATGATCTTCAGTCACCACAAATTCTGCACAGATATTCAGAGATTTCAAGAAGGACACTTG
>BLFK01000802.1:162183-172387 GCA_014634185.1 Astreopora myriophthalma | reverse complement strand
GGGGGGGGGGGGGCACTTTGTGATGTTTATTGCCTGTATTCCTGGACAGAAGTGATGTTAAAGTTGAGAAGAAGAGCAAGGGGACACTTTGTGACGCTTATCAAAATCGGCATGCATTGAATTACTTGCATTTCTGGACATATCTCATATTGTAAGAATAGAACCATTAAAGATTGGACTCGACCACAGTACACATCTCTCACTCACTATCCCTATCCTTGTTACCCCTAACTACATTTACTCTTTCCAGTAGTAATCAGAATGAAATAGGTTTGACTCCTGTTAAAGGGCACTTGGATGATTTTCCAGGCATGCCCAAGTCACCATCAGTAAATACATGATCACTTCAATCATTTATGGGCTTAAAAAAAAATTCACTATCTCCTTTACGGTAATTGCAAGAATGTCTCATTTTGACTTTTTTAGGCCTCGCAGTATGCAGGGCATTTGTCACCCGCAACTACAACCAGGGACAAAAGTGTTGAGACATTTGAGCGAAACAAACATTTTTTCGCCAAGGGGTCTCCTTTCCTAGCTGAAAAAAACCCCACATTTTTCTTCCATAGTGACCCCCTCCTGCTTTTTCAATGTTGAAGCACACTTTGTGGACACTGTCAAGTGATTGCAACATTGAAATGGGGAAGGGGCAGATGAAACATTAGCAGTGGGGATGGGATAATTCATGTGTTGAACAAGGTTTCTTTTCAGGGCAGTGTCTCAACTAATTTTGTCCCGGATTGTAGTTCACTGGCCTACATTGTAGCTCCCATGGGTCTCATGTCGCTCACTTGTAAAACATCCAAACTTGTAATATTAATGGCTGAATGGCAGGTCATAAGTTTGCTTCCTGTTAGGAGGACTCACTTTTTTTCCAAGTACACTGTATGCCTAAGTAACCATCGATAAATACATCACTTAACAAATCCTGGTTGTTCTTCCCTATCCCATTGTAGTGCTCCAAATACAGGGTGATTACTGGTAATTGTGAAAAAAACTAGAAGCAAAATTTAACAGAGAACCAAAATGAGAAAAAAAAGCCAGCATTTATGGGTTGCGTAAAACAATGTGGGAAAAGAAAGAGGAAACCATTTCAGAAATTACTGTTAACTAAAGGAGCAATGTAACAATGACATTATCATTAACTAAGAAATTGATGGAAATTGACTGATTTGACTAAAATACCATAAATTGAATGATTGTTTAAGAATATCTGCTTCTCTTTTGTTCTCTTAGTTCCACATTTACCACAGAGACTATGCCAGCCTGACTTCCAACCAGGAACTATAGCGTAAGAAAAGAACAGTGTTTTACCAGCCTCCAAGCTCACTGACCTCTATGAGTCTTTAGGAGATGGAGAGGTCCAACCCAGTGTGCCTACGTCACCAGTGATATAAATTCATCATAATTTTGAACACTTATCTTTTTAATTGGGCTTTAAATTGACCATCATTTCTGTTACTATAATTGCAAAAATCCCACCTTTGTCCAGACAATTCAGTTTGGACATTAGTGTGCAGGACATGTGGACCATTGGGTTATCGACGGAGTCAGACTTTAAGTGGGAACCGTGTATCGTATAATCAATGCTTTATTTACAATGATACCCAATTCAATCTGAAAGGAACACAATTACATAACAATTGTCGAGATATTCAAGTATGATGAAATCGCTTAGCAAATGAACAGCAAAGAATCAACACACACATAATGAGAATGAAAACTTCTGTGGTGGGTTTCCTGTAAAGCTCTTAGTCAATACTTGAAACTCTCTAAGTGATTTGAACTATTAAAACTGGTTAGCTTTTGTTCTTGAACTGTGGGCTTCTGTCCGGTTAAGCACATGCTTTAAACTGAACTGAAACTAGGCTTATTTCCCTAATGTCAATTCACTAAAGTGTTGATCAAACTCAGTAGTTCCAGTTAATGAATAACTAAAGTTCTGTCACAGCAACAATGTGTGTCACCTGAACCTAGTTTTTTTGCCTAGCTGCCACAAATGTCCTGTAAGTGAGTGGTAGAGAATCCAAAGTAAGAAATCATATGGTCATAAGTTTAACCCCTGTTTGTTTTTGGAGTATGCCCACATCACCACTGATACATGTAAATAAAAATGTATTTGTGATTTCAACCCAAACATCATCTCATCCTTCTTACGTAATTATTTGTTTTGGTTTAATGATTATTTTATTTATTCCCTGGTAACACAGTGATCTTCATCCAAGACACAAACATCTGTTGGCAAAGAGATCCCTACGCTGCAGGGTAAGTAGACTGTTCTGTAGTTGTCAGTATTGTTTTCATTGCCAGTTGCTGTCCAATTTAAAACTAACGCTATATTCTTGTAAGAATGAGAAACAATTTGATTGAATTTCTTGGCAAACATAGCATAAGCATTGAATATGTAATGTTTACAATATGAGCGGCAGTGTTGTATCACATTAAATTTTACAAACTCAAAGAGTAGCTGAGAGTTTATTGATGTGATACAATGTTCACTGACGTAAATATTGTAAACTACTTATTTAATGTCAGCATTTGGTATTGATGTTCATCCATTACTTTTGTTGAACGAGTCATTTTAACGAAGAAAGTCAAAGGATAAGTTTATGAGAACGGATGTTTTATGAGTCAAATGAGTCAATGAGTCATGAGCCAATGAGACTCACAGTCAATATAACAATAATTTGTTGATTAAGCCTAAGCCCTCGTTTCAGTAATTAGGGTTAGGGTTAGCTTTCATTTAATGGGTTTAGGTAACTGCACTAACTTGTTGACTCATTGACTCTTTGACTCATAAATACTCAAGACTCTAAGTTTATGTAAATTATGAGAATTTTGTATGAGATATACAACCATTGATTAATAAAACATTTCTTTTGTTTTTCAGTATGAATTATTAATGAGCTAAATCATATGTTTTACTTTTGAACAGCAATGTGAACATAACCTTAGCAAACCAGAATTCAACCCTTCATCTATCAAGTTTAAGATTCAATTAGGGGCAGTGTAAGTAATAAAAAAATGTATAACTCAATTCTACGCCTGTTTTGATTGGTTCTCACTTATGATCTATTAGAGGACAGACTCATAGATGACGTCATCTATGGCTGTCTTTGTTTTGTTTTTTCTCTTTATTATATAAAACAAATAGATTCCATGTTGCTGTGTGTCTGTTCAGTAATAGATCACAGAAGATGTCAAAATGTGGTAAGAACATCATTGATACACTCGGCTATTGCCTTGTGCGCCACTTTTTTGTTCTTACCACATTTTGATGTCATCTATGATCTAATACTAAGTGAACAGACGCACAGCAACATGGAATCTATTTGTTAAATGGATACTGGTGTCAAATAAGCGTAACAGGCCCATGTCACCATATTGTGCATGTGTGGCAATTTGATTTCTGGACCCTGCGGACCCTTTTTCGTTGTTGTTTCCATTGATGGAAATCCTATTCCACTGACCCAGCTTGTGAAAGTTACAATAACAGCATTGAAGAACAATTTGGTCATTTGTGGAAGATTTCAACATCATACTGTGTAGGTACAGGAAAACATGGAGAAATTTGATGTCCTCTAGAGGAGGAAAACAAAGGGGCTTGTGGCAAATGTCACTTTGCAGCTGTCTTGTTTCGAAGGAAAATAATAAGAACAAAATGGAAGAATGGATGAGAGGATGAACAAAGGAACCTTAATATCCTAAAAACATTCATACGAGATGGCCAAAATAAGTGTACAGTGCATGTGCATGAGGGTGCACATGCTCAATATCAGGACACAGTCCCTTTAAGCAAAGGTGTGTTTGATGAACAGATGTAAACTGGAAGTGGACTTTTCAGATTCTTGGGTAATGATTTCCCCCAAATTGCAAAGCAAATTGTCTCTGTAAGAGTAAAGGTACTTAAAAAAGCAAATATGGTAGCATTGAGGCAGGTAAAAAGCCCGGGGAGGGGACTCCCATATGGAACAGATGGGGATGCTCGTCAGAAATTTTGAATTTAACCCCTAAAGGAGACCATCTAATCATGGCTCAAGCTTTCTGTGACCCCTAAAGGAGACCAATCTGGGCATGGCTTAAGCAAATTTTGACCCCTAAAAACAAGTTAAAAAGAAAATTTGACTTCTGTTTCTCTTCGCGTGGTTCTGTGTTTCTTCACGGAACCTAAACGAGACCTTGGCGGCATAAAATATTGGCGCTTTGCCCGGAACACCCTAAGCAAGACCAAAATCCAAAATTTGCACCCCTAAGCGAGATAACGAGCATCCCCGTCTGTTTCATATGGGAGTCCCTTCCCCCCCCCCCCCGGGGTAAAAAGAGGAGAAAGTGCCTCCTCACTTCTGCTGGCTGCCTATCGCTAAAAAGAGCTTGTGCTTACGTTCCCTTCTCTATAATTATGATACAGCCGTGTTAATACTAAAAATAATAAACAATAATGTGGTAATAATAGTGATAGTGATAGTGATAGTAATAGTAATAGGAATAAATATGATAGTCCCAAGAGATTGCATCCTTAATTTGGATGATCAGCTGTGATAACCAAGACTGTTATTGACCCAAATGCAGTTAAGGATGAATTATTATTATACAACTATAGCATTGGTCACTATCACTTGTCTAATAGAAAACTCAAGGCTATTCACATTTTCATGTGATTAAGTCTTGCTAACCTTCATATACTTTAGAATATGCATTGTGCAGCCATCACAAAAATGCTTTTTTTTTCCCATGTTTTAGGCATTACCTTCCAATGCTGAGAATTTCAAATGTTCCAGTTCTAAAGTTTGGAAAGGTAAACTACAGTTATCTGTCCTGTCTTATTATTCTTTTCACCACCAGAGACACTGAGCTACCCGAGAGTTAATTTGCATGAACTACATGTCTTGTTCCTCTGCTCCAGAACATAATCAGAAACTGAAAACCAAAATAAGTAGAGGCAGCATGAAGGCAGTGTGGCCAAGTGGTTAGGATGTCAGGCTTGAAATCTGGACGTCCCAGGGTCAAGTCCAGCTGTAACCACTCACAGAAGTTGTTCTGTATAGTCAATTGCAAGTATCAATTGTTAACCAACAACACAGTCTATGAATTCAAGTGTGGTTTGTTTGATGCAAACTACCTTGGTTACTCCACAAGACAGCTCCATGAGAGTTTTGAAGAACACAGGAATCTGTCCCCTAGCATTGGTAAACACTACAAATTTAAATGATCATGTCTTTGTTTCTAATTTGGTATTCTCAAAATGTGTAATAGCAAATTTGATTGTTCAAGATTTTTTAAATGCTGTTCATAGGAAAAGAACAGATTCCCATTCAAATAAGATAAGAGTCCTTTTACTTTAATTTCTTTAGTTCTTTAATTCATTTGCTTGACAATGGTATCATGATAATTCACACTGCAACAAGGTGGACAAACAAACATCGTTTGATCCCGCTCTGGATTGAAGATTTAATGAATGTACCTGATCAAAATGTGGTGAAGTATCTTCAAGGATGGCTTTTGCCAATTTTGTAGTTATCTCTCAATTAAGAACTTTGAGGAATGGCTGTGGCCAGAGTTAATTTGGGGAAAAAAAATATGTTAATTTTCTTCAAGTAGGCCAATAATTTTTTTTTCATCGGACTTTGAAACTATGTTTACCAAACACTCGCTAACCCCCTTGGTTAAAGTTAATAAAGGTTCAGTTTGCAGTAGGTGGCTGTCTGTTTTAACTGAAATTTTCTTATCTAATGGTGCACCATTAGTAACGTCAAAATCTGAAAGAGAGCTGGATCAAGGAGAAAAGTGGCATGGTATACTAACTAGACTAAGATGCAGTGCACATGTGTTGTGTGTGTGGACGTAGCTCATTCAGTATGCAGCACAGCAGTTTGGGGCTTCCAGACTCTCAAACTCGTGTTTTGCATTAAAAATAAAAGTGCCTCGGGGTAGAGTTAATGTGAACCAGTGCAATTGCATCTCTCGAAAGCCAGTCCCATAAAATTATTATCATGGACTGTCTTATGGCTCACCACTCAAATAATTTTGTTTGTTTGTTCAGTACTGTTTAGTTTATGTTGTGTTTGTTTCAGTGTTTCAGTCATGTACACTAATAGAAGATACGAATGCTGGGAATGAGCACATTGTCATCCCAGAAGTCTACAAATGTTTGGCTCGCTTTTAACTTAACAACTCTCGCAGAAACATTTTTTGTAGTCATCCGCATAGCGCTCATGAAACGTTATTTTTATGTTTAATTTGTGCATCATAACATGAAGCGTCCTTATAACTGATGAATGCTTAAGAGTTAGCCAAAACGTCTTGTGAACCACCTCTATATTACAAGTCAGGGACAAGCTTTAACTATTTTCAACACTAATAGACTAGTTTGTCTTTTCTTCATTCCGACTTTTAATGAATTGTACATATAGAAATAAGCTACATTTAAACGAGAGTAAATGAGTGAGTAAATACGGTCTTATATTTTCCAACTCTCTGAGGCCTACCAGGTCAGTTTTAAATAGGAGTAAAGGCAGACTGCTAATATGAAAAGTACACTCAAAGTAAACAATCATGAAATTTGGAGGGGGAAAAAGGAGATTTTTGTGGTAGCACATTAAATAATATTCCACAAACTGTGAAAGCACTATTGTGGTATTTAAAGTCTCCATTTTGTTGTTTAATATATATTTTTTTACAGGAAGCACAAGTCACACTCTCCCTTACAAATCCTGTAGAAAATTTATTGAAAGTGACTTTGTTGAAACTGGGAGACGAGAAAGGAGCTGATGTGGCCAGTGATGGACAGGAGAAGATTAAACAGGACAGCAATACACAAAAGACTGATGGCGACAATGAAGGAGACGAGAAGAAAGATCAGTCAGTGGAAAGCAAAGAAGAAGGAGATAAGGACGAAGGGAGGGAAAAAAATGCAAAGGAAGAGAAAGAGAAAACTGGTGAAGACAAGAAGAAAGATGGTGCTGTTGATTCGGCAGTTATTAAGAAACCCGATCGCAGCATGGATAACAGCTGTCAAAGCAGATTGTTTGTGCCAACAGCTGAGGTAGATATCTCATCTTATCATATGGAAGAGCAGTGTTCCTGATAACTTTTCAAGGCAGAGTTCCCACAGGGAATCTGAAGGGGTCAAGCTGGGGTCATCACCAGCAGGTCTCTATACATTTTCTGAAGTCTATCACTTGATTTGTGGTGTCAGGTCTTCAGCTTTGTCAGGTTTTTGACCCGAGCCCAGTCCCTTACCTGGAACACTGAAAGAGGGTCTACAGTGTTGTACTGGGAACTAAAGCATTTGTAGATTCCACATGCCACTTAACGTGGGATCTCAGTGGCATATTTTCCTTATTATTCAATGACATCACCATTCCTGCCTTTTCCAGCTTTTTTGAATGAACTTGGTTTGGTCTCCATGTAATAGACGGAACATACCCCAAATGGATAAATGGCTGCAGTTAATTATTCCTTTATATTTATGCTAATTAGCCCCACTAGCCTTGTCAGCATGTGCAAAATTCAAAAGAATTTTTGCACCAAAATGAGGCTAGTGAGTATAATTAGCATTTATATAAGAATAATAAAGAGGATGCCATTTATGCATTCGGTCTATTACATGTTGCTTCAAAGATATGAATTTGATGTTCTTGTTGTTCTTTCCACTTGAACAAAAAACTCATATCTTCTCCCCACCGTTTAAAGTCCTCTATATTATAATGATATGTCCTATCAGTATGGTAACCACGGTCAATAATTTTTAAATTGCTTACTCTTTTTTGTGTGGGCATCTCCCAGAAACAGCTGGCTCCAGTTGTTCAAAGCTTAATGGTTAACTTTCCCAATCTGGCTTTTAAAGTGTATTCCAAGTAGTACGACATTTAGCTGTGTAGACATTGTGTATAAAATTGTGCATGGTGATATGTGGTAATGCAGAGATCTTTCCACATATTGAAATTAAAAAAATTAATACGGGGAGGCTCTGCCCTGAGGTCCGATCCGTTACCCTTTTATATACCATTTTTGACAGAAAAGGTACCCCTTTTGTATACCTTCCACTGGAAGGCCCTTTTAAATACCTTAATGACAGATTTCCCTACCCTTTCATATACATTGACTCGTGAAATCCCCACCATTTCATATAGCTGAAGTGTGAAAAAGGTACCCCTTTCGGGCGGAGCCTTCCCGTATGGGCCATTATAGGGAGTACCCACCCCCCCGGGGGGTTGTTGCTGATAAATTCACTGTTCTAATAAAGTTTCTGTTTTCATTCTGCTACCCTCAGTGTTTGCCTTTGACTAGCAAGAGTCCATCAATGAAGTTATGTCTTATTGCCCTCAATTCGGCTGTGTTCTCACAAAACAACCACCAAAAAAAGTAAAGTCACTTAAGACAGGGACGCATACAGACTATCACTACTATCATTTACTATCAATACTTAGTATAAATCTACTAGCGTTCTATCACGAGTGCCGTTCTCTGATTGGCTACGCTACTCGCTATCTATTCTGTGATAGCGAGTAGCGGTTTTCAACAAAATGGCGGCCACTTCGTCGCGTTTTCGAAGTGTTTCGAAGTGTCTGCGATGAGGATATAACTAATTTACTTGTTTAGTTTTGAACGACTAGTAGATTTATACTAAAACAATTCGATTATTCGCACGCGATAGAAATCTCAAGCTCATAATCTAATTGTTTAATAGTAAATGGGTGACTTTTGCAACTCCTTGTTTTGAAGTTGTGTTCTTTCTCTCCCAGGTCATCCTTCCAACCTTCCCTCTTATGTTAGGAGCTCGTGATGAGGCTGCTGAATTTGATGAAATGGATGCCAGTGCTCCTGCAGAGATCTTTAATGATGACCCAAGGTTTGACATACATGTACCTATTATGTACAACAGATCATCACTCTACAAAATTTATATATGTTATTGAACTAGCTTGTTCGGTCCGTATTGGGAAAATATTGGTGTCGTTCCGTTTTGCAAGTTTATGGATTTAGCCTTTCAGGCTAGGTCCATAAACTTGCAAAACGGAACGACACCAATGTTTTCCCAATACGAACCGAACAAGCCAGTTCAAGCAGGTTTTTGTTATATTGGCTTTCCTTCGCAGGGTTTTCTATTCCTTGAGACTTGTTTATCACCAACCGACCTTATTATCGTTTGGAAAGTAGAATTCGTCTGTTTCGCGCTGGAACTCTGACATTATTTAGTGAAAAACAGTTCTTGCATTTTTCTTTTTATCTCCGTGAAAATTGAAACAGTTCATTAAGTTGACTGGTCCATCCTAGCCGTCCGTAATGCAAAGTTCGAACCGCTCAGGGCACCAATCAGAATTAACCATTTCATCCAAGACCAGTTTGCCTATTCTTGGTTTTCACGTGACGTCATCAAAATTAAAAAATAAGGAATTATCAATCCTTTTCAGATTTTAGTTTAGTTAGTTATTAGAACAACTGAAGACTTATCTTTTTACAAATTTTCAGTTTGATAGGGTTTTTCGTCTTGTGATATAAAAGTAAGGTTGAATTTCTAAGCTTCTACGGGACACGATGTTAAAACGGCAGCCGAGAATGCTGTCACGTAGGTTAAAAAAGTGCCTTATCCGCTGGGATATCGCAATCTGAACAGTCCTTGTATGAGAATAAGTACTCATATAGATGTTTATGAGCCCTCGGAAGACGACTACAGGCTTTTTGTAGCAAAACTCGATGACACATGTTTGGATGGATGGATGGGTGATCTCTTTCAAATGATCTCCACTTCTTAGTCAGACTGAAGTTCTCCTCATTAATTATAATTATTTCCTTCAGGGTTGTGGTCAATCGACAAGCCAACAAGCTTTGGTTTCTTGTAAAGGTTGTGCCGAAGATGACACTGGGTGATGTAACGGTAATTGTGATGGACATAAATAACAACAACAATAAACAAAAACGAAAATAACAATTTTACTGAAAATTGGACATTTCTGGAACAATAGGTGTTGTCCACAGCAGTGCGTACAAATACTTTACAAATCACTGCTGGCATGAGACCTTCAGATTTAAGCTAATCTTGGCAATTTGCAAATTGATCACTTTAAAGGACAGAACAGGAAGCTGAAGAAAGAGCACTGAAGAACTCCTGGTCAGCTACAGTTGCGGACAAAACCTGATGAGACAAATTCTTTCCAGGTTTCTCCTAGAGCTCGACTTTCCAAAATGTTAATACCCCCAACCCCCC
>BLFK01000802.1:151397-162172 GCA_014634185.1 Astreopora myriophthalma | reverse complement strand
AAATCCCCTCCCCCCTCCCTTGTCAATGTTCTTTCTCTTTTGTACTAAGATATGTTGTTGGAGGAAAATACCACACAAAACAACATTGAATGAGGCAAAAGGAGGTAGGAAAGGCACAATATGCCTGGGGTGAAAATAACTGTGCGGTTTGCTTAGTTGTGTCAACAATTTTGTCCACGTTCGTATACAAAGTGTCCCACTGGTCAGCGGGCTCGACAACGCAATATGGGTATTTACCTCATGTATACCTTATTATAATGTATTCAACTTTAGATGATGCAACTATTGATAGTGGTAGTGTTGTAATGTACCCGTGAGAGAGTCCTGGCTTACCAGGAGCTCTTGCAGATCACTGATAAAAGCATCCGACCGGTCTTACGGAGGTCGTAGGTTTGATTCCTTCTCAGTTGTCCTTTTGCCAAGCCACTAGCATGTCATCTATCTCACGGTACTTTACGACACAACCACAATCAATAGATTGTTTTCACTCACGTGTCCAGCGGCCATATTGATTTACTGAAACAAAAGGAAATGTTTGCATAAAAATGGTTAATTTCCTCGAGGATTGTTTTGGGACACCAAAATGGCCGCCGTTTCTTTGTTTAGGTACACCAATTGGCCGCCATGACGTCATGTGAAAGCGATCTATGGTTGCATTGTACACATATGTATCTGGGTAATTTTTTTCTTTTATCTTATTTGTAGTTCTCAATGATGATGCAGTATGACTACAAGCACACAGCTACAGCTCTGGTGCGTGGAAGCCAGGAATCAGAGGAACAGATCATCACACTCAAGCATAAACTGCATATTAATCTTGGCCCTGTATATTCTGAATCGTAATTGGCTGAATGGTGGTTGATTTGCCTGTTCTAAAGTCGTCCACAACAGACTTGCTTTGGTTCCCTTGTAGGAGGAGTAACTCCAATCTCGTTCCCAGAGCCCGCTTTTCTTTTGGTCAGCACCAAGAACACGGACTCTAGCCAGTTCCAAAGCAGGAAGTCCGCAAATCATGGACTTACGGCTCATCTACGCAGACTCAAAACTTTGAAGCAAAGACGGTTACAAAAATGGACCTTCACTGCGACTGCGCATCAATTGGCTGTGGCCAGAGTCCGTGTTCTTGGTGCTGACCAAAGGGAAAGCAGGCTCTGAGAACGAGATTGGAGTAACTCTGTCTTGGCTCTGAACAAATTGATTGTCGCTGTGTGTTAGGGTAGATTTTTGTCCTGGTAATACACAATTAATAAGAATTATTAATGTATATCTTCAAGGTGGTATCATAAGAAATAAGTATTTAGAGATGTAGAGAACGGAGAGGGGCTGAACCCTTTGTTAAGTCTCGACAACGAAACAGGAAAAAAAAAAAACCTCGCTGAATATTTAATTTAAACATGTATACGGACCGAACAATAAGACTGGTAAATGACGTTTTTATATTTTTCCTGATCGAGCAATTTCCTCGAGCCAAACGAAATCCACGCAGTAAAAAAGTTTTTTTTTTCCAGGGACAAACACTATCTAAATAGCGAAAATGCTTTTTGAGGTGCATAAATCGCATAAACATATCAAAACAGTGCAAAGACGTGATCGTTACATACGCGGCGACTCAGTGACGGTTGTTCATGGACCAGGTGCCTAGAAGCAAATGAGCCTTGTCTGATCAGGCATCAATGTGCGTTTGTGGAAGTTTCATGGAAAGTCGAAGGTGCGTGGACAACTGTTGGTGCAGGAAAGAAGCTTAGTCAGAGACCTGTAAGAAAATAGTGAATTGTTTGGGAATAGCCTTTCCCCCTCAAAGATATGTGGAATTTCGCAGGATGCTAGGGGTCAGATTCTTGCTGTTTGGCTGTTTGGTTGAGCTTGCTGAAAGAAAGGAAGCTGGTTGAGCTCTTCTTTGCCTTTTTTTCCAAACGTTCTCTGTAATTTGGAAGCAGAAGAGGTGTTTTGTTATATTTACACTCTAAATAAAAGATTTGGTTCAAGAAAGATTTGTTCGGACTGTTTGTTCGGGAGGTAAGATTTTCATCAAACTCTTGTAGTGTTTTGGAGCTCGTGTGTCATTTTCACGCATTTTCTTTTCTATTACTTTGATGGACAAATGCATTATCATGCCATTTATTTCTTTCCTCTTCTTCACCCATAACAAACATTTTTGCAATGGAATTAGTGGAGATAATGGCAAAATCTGACCACAGCAATTCTTTTCTTCACCCTACGCAGGTTTGCACTTTGAAACTGGCGTGGAATTTGTAAATGACGAACACTCTTTTTTTCTTCCCAACTTCCACTTTTAGCAGCTTTTGCCGGGGGCTCAAATTTAAACCCCGAGAAACCTTCCAGGTAATGAATCACAATAAAGCCAATCTGTTGAATCATTCTTACACAGCAGGCAAAAGATTGACAGTAGGTATGAAAAAAACACTTTTTTTTTAGTGAAACTGTGAATAATATCGTCCTTGAAATAACCAGCGTGGGCCAACCAGCTCAGGCTCATAAGCTTGTTCGTTATAACCCTACCATCTAGCTCGAAATCAGCCAAAATATGGCAGAATTTAAAGGGCGTAAAATTTCGCGAAAAGGGGGTCTAATAGCCCTATAATGAAGTTTTCTGGAAGGTTTAAGGACTGTAATTTAATTAAAAGCAGGGAAAGAATCTCTGCCAGCGTTGCAGGGTAATTTTTGGCCAGTAGGAAAAGGACAGTGAAATTGGAAAAATTTCAATTTCAGTTTTGCTAAGGGGTTAACCTTCCCATTTAGGCTCAAATGAGTCAAAATATAGCAAAATTTAAACAGCGTAAAATTCAACGAAAACGAGGTCTAACAGCCCTATAATAGACTTTTCTCAAATGTTCAATCCCTGTAATCAAATTTCAAGCAAGAAAAGAATGTCTCGGAGCGTTGGAAAGCAATTTTCTTCTATAAAGAAAATTGCCATGAAATCGGCCATTTGCGGCCATTTTGCTAAGGGGTTAACCTTACCATTTTGCCCGAAATGGGCCAAAATATGACAAAATTTAAAAACGGTCAAATTGCATGAAAACGAGATCGTATAGCCCTATAATGGACTTTTCTGGAACGTTTAAGGCCTGTAATTTAATTTCAAGCAAGAAAACACGATCTGGGGGCCTTGGAGGCAAAGGTTTGGCTAATTGCATGAAAACGAGATCGTATAGCCCTATAATGGACTTTTCTGGAACGTTTAAGGTCTGTAATTTAATTTCAAGCAAGAAAACACGATCTGGGAACCTTGGAGGCAAAGTTTTGGCCATAAACAAAAAGGCAGTGAAATTGGCCATTTTCGGCCATTTTGCTAAGGGGTTAACCTTACCATTTTGCCCGAAATGGGCCAAAATATGACAAAATTTAAGAACGGTCAAATTGCATGAAAACGAGATCGTATAGCCCTATAATGGGCTTTTCTGGAACGTTTAAGACCTGTAATTTAATTTCAAGCAAGAAAACACGATCTGGGGGCCTTGGAGGCAAAGTTTTGGCCATAAACAAAAAGGCAGTGAAATTGGCCATTTTCGGCCACTTTTCTAAGGTGTTAACCTTACCATTTTGCCCGAAATGGGCCAAAATATGACAAAATTTAAAAACGGTCAAATTGCATGAAAACGAGATCTAATGGCCCTATAATGGACTTTTTTCAAAGCCTTAACACCTCTAATTGAATTTCAAGCAGGAAAAGAATGTCTGGGGGGGTTGGAAAACTATGTTCTTCCATATGGAAAATTGCCATGAAATTCGCCATTTTCGGTCATTTTTCTAAGGGGTTAACCTTACCATTTAGCCGGAAAGGAGCCAAAATGTGGAAAAATTTAAAGAGTGTAAAATTCCGCGAAAACGAGGTCTACTGGACCTATAATGGACTTTTCTCAAAGCTTTAAGGCTTATAATTAAATTTCAACCAAGAAGAGAATGTCTGGCAGCGTTGGAAGGCCGTTTTCTTCCATAAAGAAAAATGCCATGAATTTGGCTATTTCCTGCCGTTTTGCTAATGGGTTAATTTTACTATTTAGCCCGAAATGAGCCAAAATATGGCAAAATTTAAAGTGTAAAATTTCACGAAACGAGGTCTACTAGCACTGTAGTGGACTTTTCTCAAAGCTTTAAGGCCTGTAATTGAATTTCAACCTGAAAAAGAATGTCTGGCAGCATGGAGGAAAGGTACTTCAGATACTTATGCCTCACCCTGGCGAAAGTGGGCTAGGTGGGGTTCTGAAAGGGAAATTAATCCAGTGTAATCCAATATATCTTCCATTTTAGAGTTTCTAGCTTTTGGATTTCAATCCGGCAAAGCTTACAGAACCCTCCGTGTGTATCGCTCTGCCATCTCGATGACACACCCTAAAATTGACACCCTTATGGTGGGTCAGCACCCACTTGTTACTCAAATTTTGAGGGGTGTTTTCAATTCCCGGCCTCCACAGCCACAGTATTCTGGAGCCTGGGGTGTACACAAAGTGCTGTCCCATTAGACTCCTTAGGGTCTAGCAATCAGGTGTCACTGAAAGTTTTGTCTCAGAAACTGGGGTTACTGCTTGCTCTAACTTCTATGGAAAAGGTCTCGGAGATAATTGCTCATGATCTTCGATTTAGACGTTTTGCGGTTGTAGATGAAAGTGAAGAATGATCATCGCAGTTAATTTTCCAATTTCAGCAATTGGAAAGGAGAAGCCTGAAAAATCAGGGCTTCAACGGGATTCGAACCCGTGACCTCCGCGATACCGGTGCGATGCTCTACCAATTGAGCTATGAAGCCACACATTGGGAGCGAGGTCAATTTAGTGAGTTCTTCTCCTTTCCAATTGCTGAAATTGGAAAATTAACTGCGATGATCATTCTTCACTTTCATCTACAACCGCAGTTCACATATGAATCATTTCATATATACTTCATCATTTCACTCCTCACGGGAGATATGAACTCACTAAATTGACCTCGCTCCCAATGTGTGGCTTCATAGCTCAATTGGTAGAGCATCGCACCGGTATCGCGGAGGTCACGGGTTCGAATCCCGTTGAAGCCCTGATTTTTTCAGGCTTCTCCTTTCCAATTGCTTAAATTGGAAAATTAACTGCGATGATCATTCTTCACTTTCATCTACAACCGCAGTTCACATATGAATCATTTCATATATACTACATCATTTCACTCCTCACGGGAGATATGAACTCACTAAATTGACCTCGCTCCCAATGTGTGGCTTCATAGCTCAATTGGTAGAGCATCGCACCGGTATCGCGGAGGTCACGGGTTCGAATCCCGTTGAAGCCCTGATTTTTTCAGGCTTCTCCTTTCCAATTGCTGAAATTGGAAAATTAACTGCGATGATCATTCTTCACTTTCAAAACAAATATTGAAAATTAAACATCAAATGTCAATTTTCAATCTACCAGAAAAACAAAAATTAAAATTTGATACCAACCCTAACCCTAATTACTGAAACGAGGACTTAGGCTTCGCTGCTCCTCTTGAAAACAAATGATGCAGCCCTCCAAGTGCCTCTACTTTTAATTGAAACCGTGATGATCTGCGCATGCGCAATTGATGCTGTGTTGAAAGCGCGATTGTTTTTGCTTTGCGATGCGAGAAACCTGTTGTTCGAGATAAGCTTGTTTTGGATCATAGCATCACTTGATTTCATATCCGCAGTTCAATACATGATTCATTTCATATATCATTTCATCCGTTAAACTGAAGAAAGGTTTATACCAACACCCTTAATGAGTTAGTGCTGACAATATTGCTAATGATCTGGAATTTGGTCTTACGACATGAAAGCAAGGCAGTTTCAGACCTCGAAAGACTCGTGATTTGCGAGCTATTTTTCTGTTTATTTTCTTCACTGCCCTGCTTTATCTGGTGAATATATTCTCGTTTTATCAGGCTATAAATAACCTGATAATAACTCTCTAATTACGCCTGGAATATTGCAAAGGCGTCAACCAGTCTAGCTCAAACAAAAATACAAAAATTAAACAAAACAAAACAAAAATTAAACAAAACAAAAATTAAACAAAACAAAAATTAAAATTTGATACCAACCCTAACCCTAATTACTGAAACGAGGACTTAGGCTTAATCAATAAATTATTGCTATATTGACTGTGAGTCTCATTGGCTCATGACTCATTGACTCACTTGACTCATAAAACATCTGTTCTCTATTTAGTGCCGCCATTTTGAAATTCGGCGCCAAAACTATTGGTTTTCGTTGTCTTCCGGTCTTTGTTCTTTCCAGGCTTTCTCTGACTTAAATGTACCAGAAGTAAGAAACACTCGAAAAATTGAAATGTGGAAATTGGCATCCGATTTTCCGTGAAAATTGAAAATGGAAAATTGAAAATTAGGGTTAGCTTTGTGTTTATGGGTTTGGGTAACTACACTAACTCGTTGACTCATTGACTCATTGACTCATTGACTCATGACTCATTGACTCATTGACTCATAGACTCTTTGACTCAAGACTCGTCCACAGATTGTAAACAAAAGTCAAAATAACGCAAATTGTCGGCCGGGCCCGAATGTAATGTGAAAGTTCAGTGAACAGAGGCTTCTCAATTCGTGTTCGATTGTGCTTGCACAAGAAAATGCTAGGTGACTTTTTTACAGCTAAAAATTGCAAAAGTATCCCTTCCGAAAATATAAGGGACTATTTTTCCCTGGATTTCCCTGATTGCGAATCTTTTAGGTGATGTTTTAGTTAAGAAATCAATAGATTTTTGGTAATGTACAATGCGAAAGTCTTAGAACGGGTAGACTCTCCCGAACAGATATTTCACCGAAGTTTCTCTTTGGGTGCCCCTGTTGAAAACATATTGTTCGCAAATAACTCGAAGTCAAAGTACTAGAGCCGTGACAGCGCAATTAACAAAACAAAAGCGGCATTTATTTCTTCAGAGCACACAGGGTTTCACACAAAATGAAAAATATGCATAACGGCAGTAAACCTTGTCAATATCATCTGATTCCCATTACACTTGGTATTTTACAATGTGGTTAATGGAGAGGCTATTCTACCTGAAGTTCATTCTATATTTGCAAAGTATAAAGTAACGTTCCGACTTCTCTCATTTCTTGCGCTGTAAAACCATCGTATTTAAATGATAATTATCAGAGAAAGAGCAAATTCAAGAACTGTTAGCTGCGCCTGATTAAAATCTATTTTCTGCGTCGCACTTATTTAAACAGTAGGATGATAGGGTAACTGATAGAAACCTAAACAAAACGCATGATTTAAAGCTTCCCTTGGAAAAAATGCTATCAATAGCTATCAATAACAATGCACGTGTTACATAAAGGTAGATAAAAATTCAAAATGTAATATTTAATCGAATGTTTGTCATGTTGTCACATTGCTTTCGGTTTTAACTGCCTTTCATGCGCTCCGTTACCACAGCGGGAGCTAGGCATGCGGTTCTTATTCGGGGAAGGCGCTAATTGGTTTTTCTTTCTCTTCTCGGATGCAGCGCTTAATCGACTTAATCTTCAGGAGGTTTTCGCGACTGCGTGGAAAGCGCGAACATAACTGACAATGAGGCATGCGTAAATATTAGAGTGTAAACTATCACACTAAAACCACAGTTCAACGTTTCTCAAAATCCTTACTTATTTGCTGGATGTACGGTAGCAATTTTAGCTCTGACTGGAATATTATGGGTATCCAGACCTGGATTTTGACCTCGCGTATCAAACTCGATTTTCACTTCGGGTCGGAATATCAGACAATGCGTGGAACCACCGAAGTGAAACATACCGAGCTGGTCTCCTTTCTTGACTTTTTGCCCCTCTTTAACGGTGATTTCGTTGGAAGACACTTCTGACATACCAACTGATACGAAACACATCAAACCAATATCAGGATTGTCTGCCATAATGTAAATAATTCCTCGGGCAGCGACCTGGCACAGGTATCCCTGTGACATGTTGGGTGATGCGGGATCATTTTGGATGTTGTGGGTTTGAGAGTAATAGGAACCATCCACAAGCTCTGTTTTGTGAATGGTACCCGACACAGGACTGTGCCATCGATGATAGCTGGTGGCGCTAAGGAACGCTTGGTAGACGGTTCCACCGTGAAATTGGTTGGCTAAGTCACTCATGTTCATTATGAAATTCAAGGAGTATCGTTGCTTCTTGATCCAAAAGTAGTCCCTCCCTTTTACGTCTCTCGCTATCTTGAACGGCGCTGACTCACAGGCATTCGCAACAATGCGGTCATCATCTGGAGCTTCTACTGGACGAACTCCAGGGCGAAACTCTCTGGTGAAGAAATCATCCCACGACTTAAAACCATAATGTTCTGCCTTTGGGTTGCATTTGAACTCTTTAGCAAAGTTTGGCATCGCTTCCATTGCATCCTCACCGAACCAGCCCGATCGAGGATCGTCATTCAAAACATAGCAAGACTCTGGACTGGACAGGAACACTCCCCAGTAATTGAGGATATTCTTGAACAACGTGTTGACTTTGTCGTTCAGAAAAGCAGCAAATCCAGCGGTCGTAGCCATGGGCCAGTTTAAGATCACATTGATGGGGAACCCAACCAATCCAGTTTTGTTAAATTTAGGAGCTTTTGTCATGATTAAGTCGATCAGTACAATCATCATTTGCCAGCACAAGATCTTTTTTCCTTCTGAAGTATCTCCTTTGAGATGAAACTGTTGCCAGAACATTTGATGGAAGAACATACTGATCTCGGGGTCGGAGAGAATAGCATTCATCAAATCTCGAACCGGTTTGTGGAGAAGGCGATCAAGCTCCTCAACAGCTTCAGGGTTAAAAACTGCAGGTCGAGGTCCACTATAGCTATTGGCTGCGTGTTCATCTTCAGCTGGCGGATGGAGATCCATTAGCAACTCCACCTTTTTGGGGAATTTCGCCTTGGCTTCTGTGATCAAGTTGGCCATCCATTCGTCAATGACTTTCTTGTCGGAAGGAAGCCATTGACCGACACGATATGGTTTGGAGCTCATGACTATGTGGCGTGTTCTTCGCTGCTCCTCTTGAAAACATATGATGCACCCCTCCAAGTGCCTCTACTTTTAATTGAAACCGTGATGATCTGCGCATGCGCAATTGATGCTGTGTTGAAAGCGCGATTGTTTTTGCTTTGCGATGCGAGAAACCTGTTGTTCGAGATAAGCTTGTTTTGGATCATAGCCTCACTTGATTTCATATCCGCAGTTCAATACATGATTCATTTCATATATCATTTCATCCGTTAAACTGAAGAAAGGTTTATACCAACACCCTTAATGAGTTTTTGGTCTTATGACATGAAAGCAAGGCAGTTTCAGACCTCGAAAGACTCGTGATTTGCGAGCTATTTTTCTCTGTTTATTTTCTTCACTGCCCTGCTTTATCTGGTGAATATATTCTCGTTTTATCAGGTTATAAATAACCTGATAATAACTCTCTAATTACGCCTGGAATATTGCAAAGGCGTCAACCAGTCTAGCTCAAACAAAAATACACCCCACTTGGCCGACAATAGTGTTCTTATTATTGACCGGGAATTTGCATTTTGTTATTGATCTGTAATTTGCTCTTTTTGGTGGAGGCTTACGACAAGAAGGCAAACCAGTTTCAGGCCTAAGGCTCCGTGCAAACGGACGCAACATGTCACGGTTGTGGTATGTTGCGTCCGTTTTAACACCCTGTTGAGTGTTGGTGCGTGTTGTTGGGAGTTGTAGCGCGAAGATTGAAATTGGTCAAACTTTTGATGCAACAACTCCCAACACGTTTTTTGTTCCGTGATCGCCGAAGCGTAGCGCAACAGTGTTGGATCCGTTTGCACCGCTCTCCCAACAGTGTTGGGGCAACGCACGCGCGTCACACATCGTCTCCATAGTAACACATTACCCACGCATCATACTATACATCAATAAGAAAATGGTTTGCACCCACTCTGAAGATGGCTTCCGCACAGGTTCTCGAAACGTCAGTCAACAACAACAGTCCTTTTCAGGACTCAAGTCACCCAGATGATCATTTTCAATCGATGTATAGTATACATCATTGCAGTGTAAATGAGGTCCCAACAATGTTGGGACTTGTTGCGCTCGTTTGCACGCAGCCTAAAGGCTCGTAATTTGAAAGCTATTGCTCTCTCTTTTTTATTCACTCCGCTGCTGATGGGTGGATAGAAATGGTATTATAGCCTTTACTTTGGTTGTTTATCTGTTGCATATCGCCATGATGTAATATATAAAAAACGAGTGCGAGTGTTTCATCAGGGGTTCCAAACACCAAGAAAAGGATGAAAGCACGAGGCCGCAGGCCGAGTGCTTTCATTGTTTCGAGGTGTGTGAAACCCCTGATGAAACACGAAGCACGAGTTTTTGATACCAAAAATCAATTCTGGCTTTCATCCCGTGAGCCAAGAAAATGAAAAATTAGCCGTAAGACCTTAATTCTATTTAAACGCAATCCAGCAGTTTTGAAGGACATAATAGTCTTAAATTCCTGTACTTTCACTGCAATCAATTTGACAGAGCATAGGAAAACCTATCACCAGGCCCAGTGTTAGACTCATAGCATAGCATGGCATGGAATGACATGGCAATTTTTCTTGGACAATTCAGTCCGAGGACTGAAGGCGATATGAGGTTATCCCCATGTGAAGCGCCAATCCAAAGGCCAGACCGGGAACTACGGTACGGCACCCAAAAGCACATAGGTAGTTGATGAAATTTGTTCTCACTTTAATTTTCGAAGTCCTAATTACTGTTACTGTACAATAATAATAATAATAATAATAATAA
>BLFK01000802.1:135630-146983 GCA_014634185.1 Astreopora myriophthalma | reverse complement strand
GTGCAACCCCCTCAACCCCTCCCCTGGATCCGCCTCTGCTGTTACTGTTTTTTTCTTTAAAGCTCAACAAAATCTCACATCCTTTTTTTTTTAATATAAGGGAGACAAAACATATGAAGCATATGATATATTTTTTTCCATTTGCTCAATGGGATTTCCTGTACACACAATAATTTGTACATCTACAGGCGATGTCACACAAGACAACTCACAATTGCAATGATTTTTAGCACAAGAATGTTGTGTGAAAAATCAAGCTCCATGTCATATAGTACCAGCGACGATTTGTAGCAGCACTTTTGACTCAGCAACACGTTGCAAGTTTTTTAATCAAAATCCATAACTTGCAACTTTAAACTACAAAAATCTTGCATGAGTTACTGATTTTTGCACAACATGGTTGTGTAAAAAATTGTTGTTGCAAGTTATCCCGTGTAACATCACCTTAACGTGTAGCCTCCAGAGCAGACGCTTTTTGCTGTGCGTATGCTAGGAATTCGACCACTCTTGAAAGACCGCCATTTTGGACGTGTAGAAAGTAGAAAATGTGAATATTTATTTGGCTTGGCCAAGCCTCGTGTCAGTTTTCTTATCCAACATGGTGGCAAAGCATCAAAGGATTATTCATCACTTGACCCCTCAAATACGCCTGCTCTGCAGGATACTCAACATCTGGTTATGTACCAACAACACACTTACAATCGAAAGAACTCCAACATAAGACATCACAAATCCATTTTGCTGAGGTTCCAACTTAAAATATTCCATAGACACCAAAGAAAACATGGACTGAAAAATCCCAAAGGGAATGCCAGTGATAATCTTGACTGTTATCAAAAAGAACACTGTCGGAATCCTCAGAAGTTCAAGAATCTTTTTGACACTGAAAACACTGTCTTTCTGCTGAGTGCTTTCTGGAACACAAATTCATACACAAAAATTATAGTAATTACAATACTGAAATAAGAATGTTGCAGATCTGAAATAAGAAGTCCACGCTAAAACAATTTGACCATGCTGCTAGAACTGATCCACACCTGCAGTCTCTGTAATCCAGGGAACCTGAATTAGCCTGCATGGCAGGTGTTAGTTTCTTTGTAATTTCACACACAAGGTGGCCAGCACACACACAAAAAAGTATGCTGGTACCCTTAGGTGCGACTTGCACTTCGCGCTTACCTCACAATTGCCTCCACTTGCTCAAAATCACAAAAAAAATAAAGCCTGTCCTGCAGGCTAAACATGATTGGGTATAAAAGCCACTCTTGAAAGGTTGAAAATGAATTGAAATGGGAAAAAATGGTTTAATGGGAAATGAAAGTGGCACTTCCACACAATCTGGAACCCACCTGGTCCAGCTGGGGTTTTCTTTCTTTTTGACCAAGTGGCTACCACAATACCTCAGGGAGAGTGGGTAGGCTTTTCATGGCAACAATTTCACAATTTAAAAACCAACAGGTTCTAAAAGCCATCCAGAATAGGGGTTAACAATAATTGAATGGTCACAATTATAGCCTCTCTCTCTCTCTCAATGACAAAGGAAGAAAAGAGAGAGCCTGGGTTCAAGATTGACTTTTCCAAGAATGGAGGGGAAGATCTGAATCAACACAATACACAACCCTTGACTCTGAAGATGACTTCTGCTCAGGTTCTTGAAACATCAGTCGCTACCATCAACAACAGTCCTTCTCAGGACTACACTCACCCGGACGATCATAGCTCATTAAGTTCTGATATGATTCCTGGGTTCAAACCATTTACCATTCTAATAATTTGACAAGCTGACACAATCACCACCTGAGGAGGCAGTGTACTGGGAAGATGAGCTTAACTAGTCATTTCAAATTCTGATACCTGTCTAAGAGCTCCCAATACAAATATAAGCTCCCCTGCTTATAAGCCCAGTACAAATTGCATATGGTCAGGGATAAAATCCAGAATTTTAATGGTAAATTTCAAGGCACTCACCAGCTTGTACTGAATTATTAGCAGGTATCTGTTCTTTCGGTGTTATCTTGGTGTTGCCCGGAATGAAAACAAAAGCTACAAGGATACTTATACAAGATAAAAATGCAGAAAAGAATGCTGCAGACTGTTCTCCATAGTTCTTTATGATAAGACCACCAGTAAATGGCCCAATGACCATCCCAATTGCATAAAATACACCAAGTTTTCCAAGTGCATCAGCACGGTCTGTCAACAACAAAACAAGCAAGCTGTTATTGCCAATGTGACAATAATATACATGAAAAAGACTCTTAATTCTGATTGGCAAAGAGAAATGCAGTTTTCAGGTAACATAGTGAATGAGAAGAAGGCAATTCAGAGCAGAAACAAGTTAATTCCATGCAAAAAACAAAAACACCAAAAAGGGCAATTTTTGGTTGTTCACTAGGGAAACATGGTTTTCGAAGAGGGAAATTGCAGAGGACATTCAAAATTACAAGCCAGCAGAGCTGACCACTGCAATTGTGCAATGCAATGTCGAAATAAAACACCTTTTCTCATGAATGTTATTAAATAAATCAGAAATCACACGATTTGACTGACTGAATGAATGAATGAAAAAAATCAGTGAATTAATTGAAAGTAGATTTTTGACATCTCACCATCTTTATCTGAGATATCTGTAACAACCATTTGTGAGCCTGAAAACGAGGACATAATAATCATTACTAAAAACTGAACAACAGATATCAGATTTCCAGCATTTTCATTGGCTCGATGGACACAGGCTATCAGTTCATATACCTGCTGTACCTAATGCGGTCAAGGAACGTGCCAGCAATAAAGCGAGCTGATAACATTTTTGCAGCTCTGAGTTTTTAATTATTCTACTCGGGCTTGCCGCCTGGATATAAAATGATTATAAACAACTCGGTGATACGCACCTCAATGATTATCTATCACTTCATATCCAGTGCACCCTTGTAGAATAATTGTTAAATATTTTCTTAACTGCAGGGCGCAAAGTAATACATTTAACCAAAATGAATTGCACAGCATGCAAGTTTCTCACTAAATTGACACACTGTATGCATAAATTAAGTGAGTGAATTTTTTGTTTTTGAATTATTTCGCTGAATCCCAGCCAAACTTCGAGCAGTATGCAGCGCTTGACTAATCTTCTGTAATGGACTCTTGCAAATTGTAGGCAAAAACTGAGGGCAAAAGGATGAAAAGAGAGCAAGACAAAAAATGGTTTCTTGGCTAATGCATGACTTGCAACAGTTCAAATACAGAAGTTAGGTGCCCTTAATTGCTCAAATTTAAGCGACTACTACTGTCAGTACAGCCATTTCTCTTGCTGTGTTTCCAAAGCAAATTGATTGTTGTTGAAATATTAGGTCATTTTGTCATGAAGTATTTTTATTTCACGCTTCAGAAAATACCAAAAGAAGATGACCCCCTTTTATTTTTTTTAACCAGCCAAAAGAAACAACAATTTGACTGTTTCTATTTTGTGTATGATTTCCTATCACGATTAATAATTATTGCCAACTCAACTCCATTTCTACACAAACCAATGGGCTTTAGAAACATCGCAAGACAAAAATTATTGCAGCAATAAATATTAGCCTGTATTTCAAGCTGCACAGCAGTAACTATACAATGAATTCCTTGCAGACCCATTTGCCTGCCAGTACAGACTTACACTGTCTGTACATACACAATGAATTTTTCAATAGTGGCTATGTGCACTTTGTAGTGCAGTTGCAAAAAAAAAAGTGACTAATTGTCTATGCATACAGCCCTTCAATTAACCTGAACTGAGATGTTAAAATCTTAGTTATGAATTACTGACATGCCCTTGCAAAAAGCAAGTCTATTTAGACTTGATTTTTGTTGCGATCATACCCCCCAAGTCAAAGATAAACATTAATACCAGAAAGTCTCTGTGATAAAGTGTCCTAGGCTGCAAACCAGATGCAAAAAGAATCAAGACATGGACAGACAAAATGAATCACCTTTTTCCCTGTTTGCTTCAGATCAATCTATTCTGCGGCACAGTTAACCTGACACTTTATTGGAGATTCTGTACTTACCCCCATGTTTTACTTTCACTTTCAATTGGTGACAATTTGATTAGGATATACCTAGTACATCTCACCAGATTAAATTGCATATGAAAAAGAGGCATAAACTAGGACTAAAATGAACCAAATTAGAGTAGTTTTCAACTGAGTGTTGGAAAACCCAACCTAAATTAACATTACAATGGCAATCACATCTGAGAAAAATACATGGTGTACATGCATGTCCACCTCTCAGCCAGTCTGCCAGCCACTAATCAAAGTACTTTAATATACAACATTGTTTTTCCGAGGCAATCAGAATGCAAACCAAGAAAAGACATCCAGGGTAAGAGTGGGAATTCAAAGCAGGAGTGCCTAAGTCACAAGTGGTTTTCATTTTATGATTGCTCTAAGATTATTAGATTATTATTAGATTATAGATTATTTTATTATTATTATTATATTATTATTATTATTATAGATTATCTATTTAACAAATAAAGAAGCCTAAGCTGTGTATTACACTGTGATAAAACACGATGGGCACTTGAGAACACGAGGGAAATGTAGACAACACGAGCCGCAGGCAAGTGTTGTCCACATTTCTCGAGTGTTCTCAAATGTCCGGAGTGTTTCATCACAGTGTAATACACGGCTTAGGCTTCTTCATTTGCTTTATGATGTAGAGGTAATGTGGCCAAAAACAATAAAACAAGCCTTTATACTGACTGATAAAACATGGGTTTTTGACCAATCAGAGCGTGCGTAGGATCCTATCTATATCATAAAATCTAATAATAATCTCTAATAATCTAGAGCAATTGCCCTTCAAATATGCTCCTTTGAAAACTGCTCTAAGATAAACACAAAAGTACAGCAAGTGGAGAGTGCAGCAGCAAATGACAAAACTAATGCTGCCCTACTGCCAAATATATCTCCAAATCTTCCAATGACTGGTCCACCACACAGCTGAACCAGAGCAAAAGTAGTTTGAAGATAACCAAACACCACTGGATCTGCTCCAAGTTTCTTGGACAAATACTGAAATGCAAATGAAAACCATGCATGGCATTTAAGGTGGCTCACTGCAGTTTTGAGGGCCAGAAAAAGAACCTTGGATCAAACTTAAGTGAAACAACAAGAGAATTACCTTTTTAATTAGTGATTGTTACATATAACTCTAAATACCAGTATAATAGAGAATAAAACATTGAATCTTAAATGCTCAGAAAATGTCAAAATAGAAGAATGAGTCTTAAAGTAAGCACTGGTAAGTAAGTAAGAGACTTTATTTAATGAGAGTTAAACCTTTACCCCCTACGAGTGACTTTATAGATTTTACTCTGGCTAACGTCAGACAATTTTACTCATCAAATGGAGACCCCTTGGGGCTTAAAGGGTTGATAAACTATCTCCCTTAACCCTTTAAGCCCCAAGGGGTCTCCATTTGACAAGTAAAATTGTCTGGCATTAGCCAGAGTAAAATCTATAAAGTCACTCTTAGGGGATAAGGGGTTAATAAACTATCTCCCTTAACTTTTTACCCCGTAAGAGTGACTTTATAGATTTTACTCTGGCTAACACCAGGCGATTTTACTCGTCAAATGGAGTCACCCCTTAATTTTTGTGTGAACTGCAACAATTTCTTGCATACATGTAACTCGTAAATTATGTTTCATTGCTCCAAATTCAGTTGCTATTTGACCAAAATACAAAAAAAAAGTTGATTATATAGAGACCTTCAATGTTATTGCTGTTTGCCAAGGTGGTGTCACAACCCTTCAAATGGTCTATCTAGTCATATCATGTAGTGATATGCCCTAAAAATTTCAGGATTTGGGAAGGGACCAAAAATTAACATTTGTACATGTGGAGAACCAAGGATAATTTTGATAAAAGACAAACAAACAAAATAATAGAAAATAATTCTTGTGTTGTTGTTTTTTCATATTTTAGAATAATTTCCTAAAAGTTTGCTTAAGCAAAACACCTAAGAATCGCCTTTTATCAACTTTTTCACCTGATTTCACATGAAAGGGACTGATTTGGTTGTTTTATGCAGAAAAGTGAATTTTTCACAAAAAGCTTGGTACTTCGCTCAAGCAAAAAACCTAAGAATCGCCTTTTATCAACTTTTTCACCTGATTTCACATGAAATAGACCAAATTGGTTGTTTTATGCAGAAAAGTGAATTTTTCACAAAAAGCCTTGTACTTTGCTTAATGTAAATTGAACAGTGCAGCATCTTTATTGTTATGGCATCTTTATTGTTATCGTCGTTGTTGTAATATATACATATATTTTTCGTTGTTATTGTTATCCTTTTCTTTTTTTTTTAGGTAGGATTGTAAAATTTGATTCATTTATCTAATGTTTATTCTTAAGTAACATTGTAAAACTTGTTTTTAATTCAATAAAACTGATTTTTAAAAAATTGAACAGTGCCATTTTAAAGCAATATAGAAACTGGCAAAATTGGAATGTGGTTTAAAGAAATTAAGCGTGAGGGTGGGTGGGGGGGGGGGTCTGGGGTCAGCCTGCCAGGATCAATAGATCACTTTCACGTGATGTCATGGCAGCCATATTGGTGTACCTAAACAAAGAAATGACGGCCATCTTCGGGGAATTAAACTCCACTTTTATACAAATATGTCCTACTGTTTCAGGAAATCAATGTGGCCACTGGTCACATGAGTGAAAACAATCTGTAGACCATTTTAAAGTTGTGGCTGAGTTACCTGGCCTACAAATGGAAGTGAGGCTACAGGTGTTCTTGTTTTGATGCAAATCCTATTTGCTTTTCTTATGTAAAGGCATTACAACAGCACGTTTTACATGATGAAAGCAATGAGGTCAGTATCAATAAAAGGTCACCAGCAGCCTCACTACCATTCATAGGCGAGCTCACTGGGCAAACAGCTGTAAAATGGCCTATTAGTCAACAAACTCCGGTCTTCCTTACCGGCAAGACACCAATCTGAACCCAGAAACAGGACGAATAAAGAACTGCGTTCAAATATATGTTGAAAAGAAGCCATTTGCGATTGTTCGTGTAATCTACTGCAGACGAAACCACCGGATCTTTTTTATCTCGGCTGTTTTCTCCATTCATCTGGATTCTCTTGCGCACACCAGAGGTCAGGGACATTGTTTAAAGAAGTACAGTACCGTACCAAAGCAATTTTGTAGTTGGAAGTAAACTGAAAATGCGTGCAGCACCGGCCGGTAGATAATTACGAATCAAGAATAAATTGTCATGTCACCTCACCGGTCCAAATGTTTTTGTGAAGCCATTGGCAGCTGGACCAGCGGAAATACGCAAAAGGCATGTAGATACATCATATATGGTACCTTATATTGTACCTCAAGAAGGCTAGGAACCTAAAAAGGTCAGACAGGATAGCGTACCACACTTTTTTAGTAACCACAGGGACCCTAGCCTGCGCTCGCAGACGTATTTCCGGTTGTCGCTTCTCCGCCCGAAAAGTAACTTTTCGGGCGGAGAAGCGACAACCGGAAATACGTCTGCGAGCGCAGGCTACAGGGACCCAGACGGTCCATGTGAAACCGTTGATAATTTTTTAGTAAATGTATGAGATTAACCAAAAGTTTCGCCCTGTTGTCAAAACGACGACAAAACATGACAAACGAGGCACTTAAACGTTTGTTTAGCATGGACAGAGCAAGACGTCGCCATAGGACGAAACGTTCGGTAAATCTCATACATTTATTATAAAATTATTTACGTTTCACAGATTGCCTGGTTGCCCAGTGAGATAACGTGCATGATAATAATGATAATAAACGGACTAAGCTCTTGATTTTTCTTTGGAGGTAAATTTAGGACGATTTTTACATAGCAATTTGTCGGGAAACGATGCTCCTTTGCATTCCCATGAGATTAAGATTCTCAGAGGGATGATTTTTAGAAGCAAATCTTCGTTTTCTGATTCCAACGCATGTTAAGTCTAACTGTATCCCTGGAGAATGGAAAAGACGCAGAATGGTGATGCAAATGACGAATTTTATCCAGCGTGCACTTTTCCTCAAAAAATAAGCCCGCAAAGCGTACATATGGCTACTGCTACAATCTTTGTAGCAATTTGTCTCACCATGTTTCCAGAACAAATTGGCTTGTGTGGTCGAAAGGTCGAAGGAGAGACGAGTTGTCACAATCATGACAGCAAAGTGGCACTGTCGTATCGAAGAAAGTCCACAAAATAGAAGCGGTCAAGTTGTTTCTTTCTTGGCGATCTCCTGTCTTGAGCTGCCAGTTCTGCTGAGCGTTGATACTGAGACAAAGTGAGGAGCTAAAAGCTGAATAGTTCATTTCATTCTTTGCAAATGTTAACGATTAACTGAGGGTAGCTTTATAGCAAGACGAGGAATGTTATTTTATACTAGATTATGCCAATTTATCACACTATCATTAAAAGCCAAAAATTAAAATCCCAGGTTCTACTAACATAGACCTTTACGAAACATAGGACTACTAGCCTGAATATAAGGCCTTCCGATGAAGAAAGGGGGATTAGGGTTGACATTTCTCTCTCCTTATTTATCCCTTCCTCCTTAAAAAGCCTGATACTCAGGCTACATGACTAACGTAACGTGCTATTGCGATTTTAAAATATCACTTCCCAGTTTTCTTCAATTTCGAACGTGTATTTTATACTTAAGGGCCTGCTGGCGAAATTTTTGTTCAAATTTTGCAGAAGACTGTTTAACTGTAGCCCAACATTTTTCTTATTCAGCGGTCCGCCATTGCCAACTATTAATTCTTGAGAGAGAACTAGATCGAGGAAGAAGAGACATTAAAGACTCGCTCGATTAAGAATGCAGTGTATGTATGCGCTACTGATTTAGTATGCGCGTGCATGAGGAGAGTTTTGGGCTTCAGACCCTCACCCTCGTGTTTTTCATAGCGTATTAGGTGCATTCACACACGCTGCATACTTTTTGCTCCAACTAAATGAGGCCTACCGGTCCACTTTGGACGCGAGTACTTGCAGACCATTACATCCAAACAATTCGCCTTTCTCACGGCCGGCCATTTTGAATCCCAAGAGGCTGAAAACTTTTGTTTTTGCCCGTCGAAACTCGTTCCCAAACTCATCAACTCGAGGCTTGGCTTACGAGATTTATTGTTCCTTGCCAAAGTGGCTGCAGCGTGACAAAAGCGCATGCTCTCAAATCAAACAGTCATCTGCTCGAAAATAAAGCGTACAATTTCACCGGCCGGGTTTTAGGCATACACACTTTAGAAATTTGAAGAAAACAGATGAGTGATTTTTAATCGCAGTGCACTGTTATAAAAATATAGCCAATGTGTCACTCAAGTGGTAGGTATTGAAGTACTAGGGTATTTGCGCATGCGCGGAGGAACTACTTGACAGGAAAACATAAATAGAACCAGTAGCGTTACCGCGGTAACTCTGCACATTTAATCCTGAACGTTGATTGTACCATGACGATAACCCCGAGATTTCGGCCCGCGCATGGCTGATACCAGTCCCAGCGTCGCGTCCTTGCAACTTCCGGATACAAATATCGGCTCCTAGACCACGTGACAAATCCCTTTTCGTATTCGCCACTCAGTTCCGTTCCGCTTTACACTATAATTTCGAGTGATATATATTTGGGTTTCTAGCCATCATGTCTTCCGTATGTTACGTAAATATTATGGTGCTCATTGTACTACACGAAGTTTTCGCATGCGCATTTCTTTAAGTCGCCAGCATGCGTATTTGCTAAAAGCCTCCGCCGATAGGAGTGAGGAAGAGACCGATCCCTTTCCTACTCGCAGCTCAGTTCCCTTCCACTCATGTTAAGATTGCAAGCGATATACATGAATTTCGATCCATCTGCTGTTAGTTTGTTCGTTTTGTTTGGCAGACTGTCAACGGTGACTGGTGGGTTTCGATCCGTCAGATGTCTGTTGGTCGATATATAGTCAGTAAACTAGTCAGTTATGTCTATTGCTTGTTTGTTCTGTTTGTGTTAGTTTATCACCTGTATTTGAAGCTGGACAGCAGTAACGACATGCACGCGTTGGGAACCTATTGGTCTGCCCATGGTGGCTACGTGAACTATTCAGTACAGCAACCTCAAAAACGATCCTATTCTTCCGGCTAATTATAAACGAAAGAATCACTTTATAGGAGAAACCAGGTAGATCAGACATTTTATTTGTCTATTCAAAACAACAAGAAAAAAGTGTTCACCCGCCTGACATTCTCAGAATTTGCAAACTTGGTACTTCACTAATCCTATACAACAGATAGTTAAAAGTTCTTCACAGTTAAGACGACTGAAACACCTCAAGAGGTGTGACTGGCTTTTCTCTTGGATGGAGACGGCGACTCGCTGAATATCGGGACAGCTTTTCTTTTTCTTGGCGAGGCTGTGTTACTCTTAGCTGACGACACTTTAACGTGCTTTTCCCGTTTCTTCCTACGCCGCACAGCTTCAGAAAATGGGTTTCCTAAAAAATAAAATTAGACAAGGAACTTCACTAGATGGAGTGACGGATCCATCACGTCTCCTTGCTAGCTATGTTCAAAACTATATGGAGACTCATTTGCGCATGTCAAAACCATGTGAGAACCAAATCAGTTACCGCGTTTTCTGATCTTGTCAAACGCTCGACGTGTGCAAGAGGCAGTACTACGGCCTACCCGGCCTATCAGCATTGCAACCTCGTTCTCAGGGCTTTCCTTGCGGCTGCCGGCGAAGCGGAAAAACCCTGAGGATGAGCTGGTCGAAATAGCGCAGAATCCTCAGAGTGGAGTTTTTGGGAGGCCTGGTTTCAGTCTTTGGTATCTCCGTGACAAGAGTTAAGTTGCTTTACCGCAAAAAAAAATAAATAATAATAAAATAATAATAAATAAATAAATAAAAAATTCTTAGGGCACATTCCTTGGGGACTATTACGGATTAGAAGAAATGTACTCATATACTTACTTACTTAATTAATTCATTAATTTTAATTAATTAATTTGTAACAATTAATTAATTAATCACATAATTAATTAATTAAATTAAAATTAATTGAATTAATTAAATTAAATTCATCACGAATCCTGTAATCTGATCGGCTCCCTACTCGCTATCTATCGAGTGATAGCGAGTAGCAAAAAAGCCGGCCTTTTGAACCAAGACAAAATAATAGCGGCTTCTTCAAATCTTCAAATCAAATAAAAACTGAAATGAATTCGAAGGAAGTATGTGAATGGATTTTCCACTAAAACAACTGGACTACTCGTTCTCGTTTTCTGAGTCAAATAGTCAACGGGCGCGACGCGCCTCGCTGACAAACTCAAACTCGTAGTCTAATT
>BLFK01000802.1:109034-117654 GCA_014634185.1 Astreopora myriophthalma | reverse complement strand
AAAAGAAAAATCCTGGGTGCGACATGAAACACAATCATCAGTGACACCCATGAGAGCCCTATCGACAATATGACACTTTACGTAAGACCTGTAACATTGTGGTTAAGGAGTAATCTATAGTTACATGTGAATCAACATTATAATGAAGTGATGAAATTATCGATATCATAAGTCTACGAAGTGCTCCTGACAGGAATAAAATTAGTGACCTTCTGGTTACTGGTTAGATATACTTGCTGAAGTTAAAAATTAGTTCAATGTCTTATTCATTCCCATAAATGAGATACAAAGAAATTACAAACCAAATCAGGTTTAAATAATTTTGACCAGACCTGAGGCCAGTTTTTTGAATGCCCCAAAACTTTTCGGGCTATTTCGGGTGCCATAATTCACTCCATATGTTGAAATGCAAAACGTTTTCAGCCCTGAAAATTTCCAGTTAACCTTCTCTTTCTTACCTTGAAAGCATGTCAAAAGACCAGATTTTCGGCATAAGTGGATCACAGTTGTACAAATATTGTTTTTTTGGGCCTGTAAACTTTCCGGGACTTTCAAGAAATGGGCCCCAGACCTGAAATTAACTTTTACATGCAACATACCTGTTGGAATAGTTAATAGAAATATGAAGCAACAGGAATAGTATAACTTTATTCGAACACGGTGAAGTCCTTCTAAGAACAATGAGATTAACTAAAGACTTCCTGTGTTGCAAGGATGCCATATAAGAAACCAACTTACTCTGGAAAATCCTTACCATGTTTTTGTCTCCAGTTTGATTTGGGTTTCGGTGGATCAGAAGTCTTTTTGGCTCCTGGCCTGTTATACTTTGCTGCATCGGTTCCTTGTGTTCTCATCTTTGTGGAGTCAAACACCTTCCTTTTCTTTCCACTCTTGCTGCAAATTGACTGATGCTTTGACAGACGTTCTGAATAAAAGGATCGTCCACAGTAACCACAGGGAATTAAATTCCCTTGATCTGCCACCATCTGCTTTGGCCTACTGTGCAGTGCAGGGGAATGGCGCCCAATGTTGTACGACGGAGACTGTGTTTTTCCATTGGACAGTGGTTGTAGCCTTGCAGGAAGCTGCATACGAGTGGTAGGAGATGGAGATTTCTTTCCTCCTGCTGAGGGTTTGCTTTTTATAAATGTTTTGTCCTTTGCTAGTGGCTCCATGTCATGATTATAGCCCTCATACTGACCCAAAGGACTTCTTCTGACATGCTGACCACTGTGCACACTATTCAGTCCCCCAGGGGTACTAAGTGGGGACAGTCTATGAGCTGAAGAAGCAACATGGTAATTAGAAATACTTCACACAGTGACTTTAGAGCAGTCTTCAATTGAGTGTCCAAAGCTTTGGAACTTTTTTTGCTTTGCTCTATGACTGAATCAAAAAACTAATGTGCAAACTTTTCAACCGATCAGATGCAAAACTAAAACCAACAGCAACACATAGTCACACTGATTTTTCGGCACTTGGTGCCGACTCCCAATTGCTTCCTGCCCTTACTTGTTTTGCGTCCTGATTGAACCAAGTTGTGAATTACTTTGATTTTTTTTTGGTTGGCTGATGGATGCATTTCATTAGGTAATTTCTTCTAATTTTTGTGATTTTGTAATTTTTGTAATTTTGTAATTTGATTTTGTAATTTTTTGATTTTTGTAATTTGATTTTTGTACTTTTTTGATTTTTGTAATTTTTGTAATTTTGTAATTTTTTGATTGGGCACCAAGGGTAGGAACTCTGAACACACAACCACCCAATTTCTCGGTGGTATAAAAGGGAGGTTCAGGAAATTATGAAATTCATACTGTGCAAAGGCCACCTTCCCTCCCTTTTGTATTGTTGTAATTATGGTCAGGTGTCCATTGGCAACCAGGGCACATCTTTTTCTAGATGAACCAGGAGAAGAAGAGAAAAAGCCTGGGTTCTAGGTTGATAAACTATAATCTAAGAATGACTGTGGAAAGACATAATGGGTATTTGTTCTCAGTGTGTCCAATGAGAGATGAAATCACAATGATCTTTTCCATTTTGACCTGTTCTGGACAACAAAATGTCCTTCCCCTAAAAATACCAATCATCGGGTTCTTTACCATGACATTTTCATCCAGTAAGCAAGATTATCTCTAAAATTCCCTGACCTCCACTCCCTGAAATGAATTAAACAACATACACCATGCACCAGAAAATGTTCTATAACTCGTATGCCTTGCACACTGAATGCCAAGTCAGGCACTTGTAATTTGACAAACCTGATTGCCTTGCTGACAGTGTCTGACTCCTTGGGTTGCATGACCGCATATGAATGTCCAGTCTGTCGGGCAGAAAAGTTCTGCCGCAGTTTCTGCATGGAACCAGTTGTTTCTGTGATGACTCAAATGCCAGCTGATTCATGCGTTCAAGGTCATCACTGCTTTGTCCAGATAAACTTGGTAACATGCTTGGTTTAACTGGTGGAGGTCGACGTAAGTGTTTGGGCAACCTACTGTTCTCAAGTTCCCACTTTTTCAAGCACTGGGGTTCATGAATACTAATCGACTTACTTCCAAACTCTCTTCCACATATGAAGCAAACAACAGTTTTTGGTTTCCTAGGGGGCTGGGGGCTCCTCCTGATATAATCCCCTTGAGGGGATGAACCCTGTGCCCTTGATCCAGCCATGGAGGGATCAAAGTTTTTCGACAGTTTTGAAGGATTGTTAGGTTTACAACTTCGTTGATGCACTGGCAAACGGTCAGGATTGAATGTGCGCCCACAGTTCTCGCAAGGTACAAGCTGACTTTGTGAAGCTTGAAAAGCTATATCATTCATGACATCCAGCTGCGCTCCACGCTCCCGTGGATCGCTTGACAACGAGCTATTTCCCCATCCAGCTGGTCTCTGTGGCGGTTTTCGTCGCAAATGTCGTGGTAACTGAGCGTTCTCCAGCTCCCATTTTTCCAGGCATTTTGGAATGTGCAGTGAAATGGACGTTGTACCATATAAACGCCCGCAAATGTAACACACGACATGTGGTGGTCTTCTAGGAGGCATAATAACTGTGAGTATTCGATGACTATGGCAACGAGCTGGGTTACTGTACAAGAGTATTAAAACCGAATACAATCCGAGGAAGAAAACAGAAGCTTTCTCAATTACCGGTTACCCACAATAGACCTGCAGCTGCACTGGAAAGGCAAATCTCGAACGACCCGTTACCTTGTGGCCATCTTTAAATAATCTTGCAAGTTTTCCTCTGATATTGGCTCAATGTTCCACACTTAGTGTGTTTTCCGTCAGTATTTTAAAGTTAATTCATGGCTTTCCTTTCCGTCCGATTTCACACAGCCAAGAGCTTGTTGTACGCAAAACACAGCTTACCTTATATCCAGGCAACGCACATAATTTTTTTACGAAGTTTCTAGAGGTTGCTAAGATAGGATTTTTGCAGGAAGAAAGACTTAACTTAACTGATTAAGTCTGAAGGACTATCTGAAAATTTCCCAACGCCTTCCGTTGGATATTCTCGACTTGAAAATCGTTGTAAATCCTTTCTTTTGGTCAGTCTTCACTCGTTCCATTCCTTGAGCAGCCGGAGGTCACCTAGACGGAAGGGCTCGGGTTTTGGTTTGCAGGGAGCAATGTGTAGAGCCCTAGAGGGGTGGTGTAGGGCCAGCAATGGGTATTTAGGCTTCATTGATACAGCGGTTGTTTATTGGTTCAGCCATTTGCACGCAATTGATTCCACCAGGAATATATAGGCTCCTACATAACAAGCCAAAGATATTCCATGTTTTCACGGCACATGCCCTTGTCAATGTCACTCGCTCTTCCCCCTCTGGTGAGAGGAGGGCAGGCAACCAGCCCCAGGGGAGCTTGACTTTTGAGATGGCAACTGATCAAATTCCATCTCTGGCCATGGGGAAACCCCAAGTAATTAAAATATTTGTGAGACAGTCAAAACTGTCAGGCAGATGCATACAACTGGCTAGTAGTGGACACCACAATCCCCTGATTGATAGCTTGCAAGCAGGCTCTTCATTTCTTCATGGTGGCTTGAGATGAGCGTAGAGCATGCGCAGGTGACAGAGAAAAAGCCAACAAGGATAGTAAACAAGTGGTTACACTGTACTGGAGGGTGAAAAGAAGGAAGCCACGTACAAACTAACTTGAAACTCTAATTTATTTGTCACTGTTAAATCCTTATTTATTTTCATAACTTTTATTTTGCTCACTTATCACATCATACTGACTAAGCCAAACATAGCAGGTACAAAACACAGGTCATAGCTTGTTGTTTTACCAGACCTGAAACAACCAAAACCCTTTACAGATGCTACCCTTAAGCCTAAAAACTCTGTTTCAGCAAAATTTCTCAGTAAGGGTATTAAAATGAATGCCCTGTAACCCGTGACTTGTCTTTTACACCTGCTGAGCCAAACACTGGAAAATAAACTGCACCATGTGCATTAGTATGAGAGTAGTACTTCCTTTTAAGGCAGGTACAAAAGCTGGACTGGATCAACTTGGATCACTTGACTCGGATCAACGTAAAAACAAATAAGGCCTCGAGAAATCATCCCAATCCCAGCCCTAATCTTAGAAATAACAAAAAGCTGTTTTTACGTCGATCTGAGTCAAGCAATACAAGTTGATGCCATCTGACTTTTGTACCGGCCCTTAAATATAATAATGTTATTACAAGCTTTTTTAAATAATCTCAATTCAATTTGCTATATTTAAAGAAAATGAGACGCATCATGCCTTAAATCATAACATTGAAATAAATGTTGTCTTTTGAAGTATCACAATATTCCTTGATGGTATGATCCACATTTCAGAAAGAGTGAAATGCCGACTAATTGCAGACCACTGATCTTGGTGAATAGTAGCAGAATATTTACTGAGCTGCTCTGTTGCTATTCACCTTGATTTCAAAGAATAATATTGTTCATTTTACACTGGCTGTCAACATGATCACTCTTAAGACAGGCCTAAGCATCATTAACATTATTGCAAACCAACAGTTGGATGGTTCAGTCACTACTTGCTATATTTCAAGGCTTCCCTTTCTGTCCCACAAAGCAAAATGTAGCCAAAGCTGGGATAAAGCTTGGGCTTGTCGTATGCAAAACACAGCTTCCCTTATGGGAAGGGGAAATGCAGGTGTGCAAAGTTTCCAAGTCATCAGGGCCGTAGCCAGAAAAAAATTATGACTGAGGCAATGTCCATTGTTAAATTCTCTTTCTAGGTATTTAGGGTGTTTATTTGACTTTAACAGAACACTTTGATCACGGATTTTTAAAAAAATGACTGAGGCAAGTGCCTCGGTTCGCCTCATACTGGCTACGGCGCTGGTCATGAAGTTCGGTAACTTCTGTTTTGACAATTTCAATTGTGTTCAAACACATTTGACAACATGTTCTATGCATTACCAGCAAAACTAATTCAGTCCTTTAAATTTTAATTTTGGCCTACTAAGGCCAAGTCCCATTCATACTAATTAAATTCAGGAAAATGCAAACCAAAGAGCTATTCTACAAAGGAGTGAATTTAAATTCTTGTGTTAATATAACTGAATTTGATGTTAACATTAGCAGATGAAACAAAAAAGAAAAAGCTAGAAAAATGACGCCTGAATAGTCTTTCTTAATTCCATTAAGCAACAAATATGTTAATCTTTCATCTTTAAATACATCAGAGATTATTAGGTAATGTGGTTTCCTGTTGTTGTAAAATAATGACAAGATGGTTTGAATAAATAATCTGAGAATTCCTTGGCACTTAGACTCATTAATCAATCAATACTACACTAAATAAAATAATTATATGACTTGTTTACTGCATCTATCAATAACACAAAAACTCTGATATGTGTTCAAATCTCAATAATATTGAGACTTCCATTTTGTACTCCCATCAGTGACTGAAGTGGCCCAGGACAAAGGGTCAGATCGTGCATTGTGATTGGTGGAGTTCAATATACTCTGCTGGTTTCTGTTTTAACAGTCCACCAGCTGTTGGTGTGAATATGATTGACTGCAGTAAGAAACACAATCGCTAGTCAGATTCTAAGCTGCCATAATATGTTTTTTTTAATAATTAACAGTTATGCATCACCTCCTGTCATTTTGCAGGAGCATTTTATTTCATAAATAATTAGTAATTTACCATGAGTTGGTAACACAATGAAAGTATCGTTTCTCAAAAGGAAATGTTAAAGCGCTTCACTTTGTTCACCCCATAGCTCTTAAATTTCATTGCTTTCAAATACCACACAAAATGCTCTCAACTCGTCAAGGCATGGCCCCTTCGATGCCAGTGTGAGTGGTTTCAAAAATGGACAGCAGTTTGAATCCTTTCTGCTACGACCAAGTTCAAAACTGGTTTAAAACTAGTTTAAAACTTGTCAAGATCCAGTTTTTTAAAATTTGTTCATTTCTGGCTGTGTATGGCAGCTGATCAAAGAATCATGTGATTCTAAGCCAAGTTTCCTCTCGTCTCTTCCTGAGCAAAGACAAGGAATCTCTGTCTTGCAGGTTACCGTTTTTGTGGTCTTGGGTCTGCAAAATGTAAGACTGAATATACAACACTTTTCAACGAGACTGTTTTTTAAAGTGATCATTTTGTGTGATAGCATCCTGAACAAGTGAAAAAAGTAGTATGTGGCATAACAAATTATTCTTCATCTTGTTTCATCAATGGTGGTTTTTTTCTCAAGTCCCCCCAATACAAAGCTTGTTTGCTGACAGTTCTACTTAACAAATGACAGGGAGTCATTTGTGCCAGTCTGGCATTGGTTTTACCATTCTAATGTCGCGGTAATGAGCTGCTTTTTCTATCCCCTGAGCCAGAAGCAGACTTGTCTTGGCTTTTGTCCTTGTGTTTAAACTCCAGCTCAATGTAAGCCCCTGGCCTGGGTCTTGGTTTACTACTTCTTGGTGGTACCTTAGGAGACTGGGATGCATCACTAAGATTACGTGGCCTGTCACCTCCTGGGAGGTTCAATTCAAGGTAGTTCATCGCGTGGTCTTTTCGCTGTTCTGCAGCAGCATCCAAGAGAGAGGCAGGGAGGATAGTGGGTAGTGAGTGTCTCTTCAATCCAATGTATGAGTTGTTTTTTTGCTGATCCATCTCATCTTGACTCTTAACACTTCCATTTTTAGATACATCATCATCACTGTCATCCTCATCTTTAGCCTTCAAGGAATCCAAGTCTATTTCAGCATATTCTGTGTGTCCACTTACATTGTGAGTGTCACAGTACCGGTAATCTGAAGACGGTTTGACTGTGCAAACAACTAATTCAGGGCTACCTTTGATGATTTCACTGATTTCGGATACTGAACAACCACCGATCTCAATACCATTGATGTCAAGTATCTGGTCTCCTAATAACATATCAAGGAAAAGTCATGTTAGCAAAAGAATAATTCTTTATGGCAAGAAGTGGAGGGATTGTTCACAAGAAATTTGAGGAGTAGGGGTGGCACAGTGGTGAGAACACTAGCCTCCCACGAACGTGGACCAGGTCCAATTCTTGGACTTGACATCATGTAATCGTGGGGGTTGACTTTGTTTGTTGTTAGTTCTCTAATCTGCCACAAGAGGTTTTGCTCTGAGTACTACAGTTGCCCCCTCTTGTCAAAAACCAACATTTACAAATTCTAGTTTGATCTGGATTCAATGGGCAAATAGGATGACACTTGTTCATTAATTCAAATTTGACCTTTCGTCAAACTGTCTGTCCGTCTGTTCACGAATTTGTTTGTTCCTTTGTTTGTTCAATTGTTTACTCATTCATTTGTTCGTTTGTTTGTTCCATCAATCAATCAATCAAGGACCATCAAAAGGCACTGTTAGGGTAAATACTGGTAAATACAAATTCTTTTACAAGACACCCTGAGAAAAACTCGGAGTAAAGTCATGCCATTAACAATGATGAAAAACAGTACACCTTCCAAGTGACCACTGCATGCACAAAGCTGTAATGACCACACAGAAGACCCAGCTGGGCCACAGCATACCCACCAGACCATAATAAGGGAAGCATTGACTCGACAACTGTCTAAGAAAAGTTTGGTTAGTTGCCTAATGCTCTTAGCGCATATTCATTTTTACAAATTTCATTAAAATCTAACAATTCTGAGCTGTCAGGTCAATACACTTTGCATCTGCTGCATAATGCATTTTTTATTACATGGTAAAATAAAACCTTTCTAAAATGAAGACCCAAAAATGAACACGCAAGACCAAGACCCACTGGACTAAAAGGAAGACCTATATCGGACTAAAACGAAGACCTCTTGACCAAAATGAAAATACACTGGCCGGACTGTTGCAGCATACATGAAGAACTTTTTGGCGAGAGCTATCTAATGTGACATAGCTGCATGCAAGTGCATTTGGGTATTCTTGGATTGAAATCATGGTGGGCTGAATTTCAGTGTAATTTTATTCTTGCTGAGAATGTAGTTCAACCTGTTACATATTATCCAGAAACACAACATTCTCTCTGCCCCATGAGATTCATTGCATTGTTATTAAGGAGTGTTCTCTTTTATGCTAACAAGGGATTCTATTTTTATGCTACATTTTTTTTTTAGTTTCATTTTTCCAGATTCCGAATTCTGGT
>BLFK01000802.1:96534-104034 GCA_014634185.1 Astreopora myriophthalma | reverse complement strand
GAACGCCAAGAATGCGACCCATTTCAGATATCATGCCCCGGAACGGATCATTTACGTAGCAGAATACTCGTGAGTTTTGAAATAACAGAACACACAGCACCGATCTGTGATCAACAAATCCCACGCTCTTCAGCACTATACGAAAGTCACGACCTTTTACGTTGATACCACTTCCGATTCAGATTAGATATGGCCTACCGTATTGTCTATTGCTGGAGGGTTTCAACTGTAAGGTTGTTAACGCGATATTTTCGGCAAACGCGCCGCCCGAAACAGCCTGCTGCTCCTCTTCCTGCTTGTAAAAACATCGCGAATCATAACTTCCGTTTGCGCTATCCAGCCATAAAAGGAAGTCACGTGATACTTTTTATACGAAAGTCACGATCAGACACGATCCTAATGACGTCATAGTCGTGTGATATTCGGATTTCACCGTGAAAGAACCCACTGCATTCTTGCACGAATCATACAAACTATCCACACGAAAGCTCAAATATAATTGTGAAAATGGACACTTCCTAATATACCCCTTTCTTGAAAATTCTAAAATATTTCACTCTGAAAAAAAATCGATGCTGACTGATTGCTGTTTAGGTTTTGAATTTTGGCAACAAAGTACAAGGCATCCGTCGTTTTTTTCTTTAATTTTGCTTCAAACTCCACATCCTGTTTGACGGTCGGGTTAATTCTGGTCTGTACCAAAAATATTTGCTTTTTGAGGCCTCAAATTGTGCCTCATTGGCTAAAGCTGGGCCTCCAGTGGCTTTGTTTTGTTCATTAAGCTGTACTTCTGTTCCTTTGTTCTTTCTGGTAAAGCAATCTTTGCAGCCTGGCTTATGAGGGAATCCTTGGAAAGTTCAAAAGTGACAGGAGGTTTAATTTTAGAAGCAAAGTCAATTTTCGGGGCCAGGGATAAGGTTGGAAACGCAACCGTCCATCCGCAAAGGGCAGAACGAGATATTTTGTACCAAGGAGGGTGTGCATGGCTCAAATTTCTCAAATTTCTAGTTCTAATTAATAAAGTATGGGTGGGGAATGGCTGCCTGCAGCACCCCTTCAACCCTGTGCTGAAACCCCATCAGGGAGGGAGCATATTGTTTTCCGCTGGACTGGGTTAACTTGCCCCTTGGACATTATACCAGCAACTATGCCCACCTTGCAATTATACAGGCATGGGGCACCCCTTCAGCATGGCATTAGGTGCCGAAGCCCCTCATCTGGTGGTTTAGAGTGTTGGTGGGTTTAACTGGAGCCTTACCAGCACATTCCCCGCCCCAAGAAATCACGCCCAACTTGTGTTTGCTGTCGTCATTTACTGTGCACTCATACATTAACATACGGTTGCTGAGATCTCTCCAACCAGGCCAGCCCAACCTTCAATATGAACACCACAAGGTTTTTCACAAAGCATTTAGTGGTGACGCAAGATCTCAGAAACTGAACTAATTCAGTCAACCAGGCTCATATGAAGAGGCCCCGACACCAAACTTGACAGGCAGTAGAGAATACCCGTGCACCTTTTTCAAAATGAATTAGCCTTTCTGCCCACCTGACACGCTTTGTCATTTTGTATAGTCAATCAGATGTAAAATTTCTGCTGGAATGTACGCAGATGTTTTCAGTTACTTCAAAAACTCATTAATAATTCATGAGCCTAACAGCCTATCAAGTCAGTTATAAAACGTCACGTGCATGAGCTTTATACCCGATAAAACACTCCTGGTTAGTATTCTTTATATAAAGAATACTAATAAGGCGCAGCTTGTTTTTCTTGTATGCTAATAATTTTCCTTGTAAAGTTTGAACCATTGTTCAGACTCCAGAGGGACACGCTTTTTGTGTTTGGGTGTGCATATTGTAATTTTAACTTCAATTTCTAATTTTTAGACTACATTAAATCTTCACCATTTCTTATTTCTCAAAATTTCCTTCTTCTTTAAGAAAAACTCCCTCCTCCCAAATATACCCCCAAATCATCCAAAAATTTACAAAACACTGCAAAACATTGATTGGTGTTTTGAGCATAAGGTTTTGGCATTGCTTGAAACGCAAACAAGATATTTGCATTAAACCCATTTTAAAAGATGGAAAAACGGCTTTCAGGTTTATCCCCACCTTCACACTACAGCATGTCAACAAGTCATTCTAATGTTATAGTTTCTCATTTCCAGTGTTTAAAAATGCAACATACTCATGTCAACATAAATTGTTATTTAACCAGTACTGGACTCCTGATTTACCTAAAGAGTTTTAACTCTTTCTTCTCTAATAAATAGACAACAATGTACCGCTTCCGTTGTGCTAAGCTGTGTTCTTGGAGATTTTTAGCTCCTTCAAAATAATACTGAAAAGTCATGTGTGATCTAAATCATAATTTGCATGGTTATCGCAAAGGAAAATATGCTTAACTTGTAATTTTGCACAAGTACTTAGAATTATCCCACAGCCTTCATTTTCGCACAATTTTGAGATGCTCAGCGTTCTACTTTGCAAACTACAAAAGTTGAACCTTTGATTATAACTGTCAGTTTCTTGTTGACCACTGTGTTTACAGCATCTGTCAAAATTGACCAATCAGAGGGTCTACCAGAAAGAAAAATTTTAAAAAAAGTTTTACAGGCGTTCCCTACTGTCACCTGTCCCAAGCCCCTCCATTTTTCGTTGCTTTACTTTCGCCTCGTGCTCAATTTACTAACTGAATCCCTGGAATAGGCTAAACTGATAGCAGTGTACTCATTATAGACTAACCCCCCAAAAAAGAATGACTCTTGTTTGCAAGAAAGATTGTTTAATTCACATTTTAGCGATGATTTATCACTGCTGCGGCTGAGATGATTGTTGTTCTGATGGCATGGAGCGAATGATGTCTGAATCGCCAGGATCTGTGATACTCAGTATAGACACACGGAAGTACTTGCCACAAGCTGTACCTAGCTCAATGTTGTTACCCGTGTAATGATGGACCCCAGTCTTAGCCAACATTGCATAATACTCAATCTCGCTTTTCCTAATAAAAAACAAGAGCCATTTACAGTCAAACACAGAAAACTGTGAATTATACCTTAAATCAGGAATCACAATAATGAGCTGCAAGCAGAACTGAAAACTACAAACTACAATTAATTACTGAGCACTGCTGTTTGTACATTTCTAGTTTAGTCCTTTCACACCTGGTTGGCTTAATTTTCCTTGCAACACAATAACATTCCATAAATTATTTTTAGTGTTCCTGGTTTGAGTTTCACAGCAAAAACACTGAAGACTGAATGCATCCACTCCCCAAGATACTCAAAAGGCTTCCAGTAAAAATGTCCTCAATGTCTTCTCGTGTTTTAGTCATTGATAACTGGCAAATCCAAGACCAATAAAATGGTTGTCACAAGTAGAGTGGTTTCCAATTGACTGCAGTAAGACCAAAACCTCCGACCTTCTAAGTTGCGACCACTTTCGGCACAATGGCGACTAAAATTTTTGTATAGGCGACTCGATTCGGAAAATAGTCGCCAAGTTGGTGACCACAGAAAATGGATACTTTAAGAAAGGGAAATGATAATCAGTTGTCTGAATTATACTGAAATGATAAGGTCCTCTCTGCTGATAATGAGAAGATGTCATCGATATTCATTCAAACGGATGCTTTTGTTAGTAGGATTTCTGCTAAAATATTGTTCTGCTCCACTGAGCAAAAGACGGTTGCCTAGCACATCACATTTCTCTTAATTTGTAACACGTGACAATCAGCATGCAATCCATTTGTTTTTCATGATTTTTCATCAGAAACCGCATGTGTGACTAAACTGGGAAGACTTAAAATGCAAAAAAATCTATATATTTTTGGGTTAAAATAAATAGGAGCATCAGAATGGAACATTTTAGAATAAATGTGAGTAACATGAAACTGCATGCACAAAGTCAAATCATTTGTTAAATATGAAACATGACCAGTGCATGCCAATGCAACCAAATTAATATATTTTGGCACCTAAAAAAATCCTATGGCAACTAAACCTAAAGAGGTGTACAGTGTGTGCTCACATGGGTTTTTAAGTCACATGGCAGTGAACCACCTTGCCCACTAACTTGTTGTGCTGGTTCAAGTTTGGGATCAAGCAGAAACTTTCAGAATGGAGCTAGAGATGCAAGTTCAGGAACAAATAGGAGACACCAGAAGGGTTTTTTTTTTTTTTTCAAAAACATGATCGGATAGCACCCAAAACCTTGTCCATTTTGCGACCTGGCCGCAAACACTTTGTGTCAAAAATGACACCTAAGCCAACAAAACTGTTAACGTATGAAAAGTAAACATGCACTTAAAAACATTCACGTTACACAGTTGAACACAAACGGTAGTATTGTGTATACTTCACAAAGTGATTGAAAAAAAAAATGTTTGTTTACATCATCTGCACACTCAACAAGATTATAGTGCACTCATGTGTACAGAGTTGATTGTGTGGATTTGCTAGCTATGTTACAATTACAAAGGCAATTACCTGAGTTGAGGAGTATTGTTTGAGATGATAACAAGCTTGGCTTTGCCCTGCCTCAGTGATTTCAGAGTTGACTTGTACCCCAATGTGGACTTTCCACTCTTCATCACAAGAGCAAGCCTGGAGTTGATACTCTCCATTGCCTTTTTCTGTAGATAGAAAATAACCTTTAGGCAAGCTCATTTTACAATCTATTCCTTGTGGACATGGACCAGGGCTCAAAGTTAATTTTTTGGCCCACCAGCAATGTTTTGCAACTGAGATTTTCTCCTACTAGCAAACGGGTAAAACCAGTAGCAAATTCTTGATGAAATTCCATTTAAAATAACATCTGACTAATCGGTGTTCTCTGTAAGCACTGGTGACCGGCAAAAAAATCCGTCTACTGACCCTTCACACCTCACCTAACAAAGGCGGAAATAGTACGGCTTATAGGTTTTTTCTTTTCAGCTGATGTACATAGTGAGGAGTGAAAGTGTCAAAACTGGTCATAACATTAAATGATTTATATAAAAAGAAAAATGACGGTGATGGAATGGGCAAAATACACAGTAGCCCAAAATACTTTGAAACACTTTTCAAAGAGCCTCCAAATTAGAAATTTTCCTGGGGGAGGTCCCCTGGAAGTTGCCGTGTTCCAAAGAGCACAAACCTAGTTTTATCCGGGTTTATAAGCAAATGATTTGCACAACACCAACACGCAATACTTTCGAGATCCTCGGCGACTTGTTGCATACTAGAGTGGATATCTTAGACGCACACGATAGGTAAATCTTAGTGTGGTCTACATAGGATTCGATGTTACTGAACTTGGTTACCATCGGAAGATCGTTCATATAGAGTGTAAACAGCATGGGGCCTAAGATAGACCCCTAACCCTAACCCTAACCCTACCCCATGCATTATCGTTAGGGGGCCCGACAATGTTCCAATTCGAGTACACTGCTGTCTATCTGACAGGTAGCTCTTGAACCAGAGGAGTGCCTTCTCTGAGGTGCCAAACAGCTGGAGTTTGGTGAGTAGGGTAGAATGGCAGAGACTGTCAAAAGCTCTACTCAAGTCTATCAAGACCATTGCTGTTATTTGCCTACTATCCATCGCTCTAAAGATGTTGTCCGTTACTAACAAGCCTAACGTTTCCGTTGAGTGCAGAGTTCGATTTCCACTTTGATGTCTCGTCAGTCGGTTGTGCAATGTCAAGTAGTTGTTAAACTGACGCATAGCAATCCTCCCCGCTACCTTAGAGAGGACTGGCAACAGCGATACTGTACGGTTGTTATTCGTCACCTCATGGTCGCCCTCTTTTCGGTGCGGGACTACTTCACCCTTTTTCCACGCTCGCGGAAAAATGGAACTTGACAAAGAGTGATTTATTAGGTCAGTCAGTGTTGGAAGAATGTGCTCAAGGCAGTCCTTAACCACCGAAATAGGAACTTTGTCAAAGCCTGGGGCCTTATTGGCAGGCATGTCTAAGATCACTTTTCGTACATCGTCAGGTGTGATTGAAAAACGAAGTATCCTTCCTCGCCCCTTTAGGCCTGTTGTGAAGTTGGCGTGACCTGCGGCATGAGGTTGTAGTACTGCAGGCCGTAGTGATTAGCCAGCTCTGTAGACTTCCTGGCTGCTTCTAGTCCAACCGAGATAAAAAGTCGATTGAACTCATTCACCAGGACGTCGATATCCCTTGTATATTGCGCACGCTGCCTAGGTTTCTTGGGGAGCGCCTGACGCACTTCAAAACCTGGGTTGGATGTGGTGAGTAACAAATTTCAAGGGCTTTCCAGCACCAAATGCAATTTCAAGGCTTTTCAAGGCCTTGAACTTTTAGCATTGAAATTCAAGGACTTTTCGATGTCTCCAACCTCCACTTAGCGACGACACAGCTGATTGTGCACTTATTCACCAAAGGTTTTCCGTGCCCTTGGCATAAGCCTACCTCTACGTTTAATTTATCCTAACATTTAGAATAAGCTTAACAATATAAATTTAAAATAAGATTTATCCACGTCTGACGTTACAAATGGGCATACAACCAGTCGCGAAAAACACAATAAATCATATAACATCCTACCCAAAAAGATATGAGCAGAAATAAACAACTACATTGCACGTGTACGTCGAAGTCTGCGTACCTGTTTTTTTGAGGACACCATTTTGATTGTTTGGCCGCCTACAATCAACAGAACAACATTTGAGTAAGTCACTCAATCAAGTTAAATGACCAGTTCCAATAAATAACGCACGGAAACACTTTAATGTGGTTGTAATACCTAAGAAAACCCTTCGTATTTTCACTCAGAAAACCGCTCTCGCAGCTACGAAACGGGAAGGAGAGAACAATTACCCACAATTCCTTGCTTAAATACCCGTACTTTAAGCTATTGCGCAGACGCAATATTCTGCGCGAAATTTCAAAATGGCGCGCCCCGGGTGAAATAAAGGTCGTTTGACATGACGCAATCGATCGTGGTTCAAGGTGAGGGTGTCTCTTTTTTCAAAATTGCTTGCCTTATATCTGTCATTAGATGTTAAAATATTCATCTTCGTCCTTCATTATCTGATTTTACAGTGGGGCAATGTGGAAATCAGGTAGGTACTGAAAACTTGTTGAAGAATAATTTTCGTTTGGGTTGGAAAGATTTCCGTACAGTTCCCTACATTAAATATACATGCATATTCCTACTAACCCTCTTCCAAAAAGAACGAGCGTGAATAGATTTTTGCTAGGAATATGCATGCATAATGAAGTAGGGACCTGTACGGAAATCTTGCCTTTGGGTTTACCTCGGTATAAGAACCTGACAAGTTTTATTTCTTTTTATGTTATTTTCTTAGCTCTTGCTTTCTTTAGCTTATTGATTCACTTCTTTTGTTTCCTGGAGGCAGCGTGTCGTAGTGGTTAGGGCGCCTGACTTGTAATCGGGAGCTCCCGGTGTCACAGTGATCTGTGTATCCCCGTACATAAATCTGTATCTCCTCCAACAGGGCTGCTATGGATATGTGTATTCCC
>BLFK01000802.1:84822-95277 GCA_014634185.1 Astreopora myriophthalma | reverse complement strand
GGTTTGGTGGAAATTGGCCTTATGACGTTTTTGAGTGGAGCCCATCAATATTATTATTTTAACCTGAGTTTGCAAAGTACAAAGTACTCCTAAAAGGTCTCCTGCTGATGAGTAAAATCAGGTGTCAGCCAGAGTAAAAATCATAGTCACTTAGTATAATAATTACTTCTTATAATCTATGAAATATTTTTGCTCGCACGCGATTGGTTTAAATGCATCACATGACCGAATATACCCCAGCTAAAACTGGGGAATATCCGAGAATATTCCCTAAGTGATATTCCCCACTTTCCAAAACTTCAAACCGCGAAAATATTTGATGGATAATAAACACACTAGCCTCAATTTGGCTTTAAAAATATGCTCGGATATTTGTCCGCGGACATTATCTGTTCCTCGAAGCTCACAGTTTTCCTCGAGCTTCACTCACGGAAAACTGTTTGCTTCTCAGAACAGATAATGTCCGCGGACAAATGTCCGAGCATATTTTCGCACCAAATGGAGGCTATTGTTTATTTATAATAATAATAGTACAACACAACACAATATTATTATACTTTTCTGAATCTACTTCACAAATCTGCAATTGGAGGCCTCTGGCCTTTTTAATCAGCAGAATGGGTGTAACAGCATTTATTATATACATGTAGGACTTGGAAATTTTAGAATAATAAATTTGCATTAATTTTATTTTGGTGTACAATACAAACATTTTTTTTGCAAGATAATGTTCTTTGGGTCATGTGTAGAATCTGTTGAGGAGGCTTTATACAAAGCAAAACATTTAAATCCCAATTATTCGGATTTAAATGGTTGAATAATGGGGACAAGCTGTAGTTTTTGAACAGACGGAGAGGAGGTTAATCTTAACCCTTTATAATTAACTCCAGAGAAGTCCCTCATTGATGAGTAGAATCGTCTGCCATTAGACAGAGTGAAATCTATGTAAGTTTAATAAGTAAGTTTCTTTGGGAGTACAGGGCTTATGTGTAGCCATAGGTGCCACTAAAATATTAATTATTATAATTGTTTTATTGCTTTTAGCATGGAATATTTGATGAATCTCTCAATAGCTTCTTCCGCAATGTTGATACAAGGTACAGTGGCAAAAGTCAAGCTTATTACCTCTTTTTTTTTTCAAATGATTTTGTTTGTATCAAATATTCTGACATTCATCAGTCTTAGACTTGCTCTGCTCACTTTTTTCCCCGTCAAGGTACAAAAATCCTGTTGACATTCCTTTGGGAAACTCAAAACAGAAGATAAAGTCATTGAAAGCTAGGGTAGGTAAAAGATAGTATATGTATTTACATTAATTAATGTTTAATAAATGAGAAGCAGTGTTTTTAGACCCAATGAAACACTACCTTGGCCTTCTCTTGGTTCTTCTCTGTGAACAAGATTCAGCGACACTTGAGCTCCGACTTGAAGAAAGCATTGTGAGGGATTCTTAAATTTCTGAAGCAAAAACGGTTTGAAAATGCCAGTGTGAGAGTACATTTACATGGAAGCCTTCTCTGATTTTCTTTTCAGTCGATGAAAAGTTAATGTAAACAAGATGACAGGAACTTAGTACAGAATTACATACAACACAACTATTCTTTCCTGAATCTACTTCAGAGATCTGCAGTTGGAAGCCTCTGGCCTTTTTAATCAGCAGAAGGGGTGTAATGTACAGCATTAATTTTGTGTACATGCAGAATTTGGAAATTTGAAAAATAATTGCATTTATTGTTGGTGTATAATAAAAACATCTTTTGCAAAATAATGTTTTTGGGGTTATGTGTAGAATCCATTGAGGAAGCTTTCCAAAAAAAAATAATAATAAAATAGGTCGAGGAACTTTAATTTGTCGAATAGGAGTCAAACAATGTTACCAGTCGAGAACACTAATTGGAAATTTAAAGCAAGTCTGTCAATTTACCACTTGTTTAATTTTTAAGTCCACCTAACCTCAAAATAGTTATGTTCTTCTGGAAATTTAGTTAGTTCTCAATCCTTGACACATAATTTATTTTTTGCCTGTTCTCTTTTCAAGAATTTCTGCATTGCACAGCAGTTTTTGACATCATTTTGGGAACAGACTTGTGCTTCTCACAAACTGTGGGGTCAGCCTTTATACATAGGTTGCAATTTTTCGGGGGCTATCCCAGAATAAGAATAGATGGAATGGTCTGTTTACATTGTTCTTTTAGGACTATAATATTCCCTTTTTGGAATGTATGGAATAGTATTCTGTTCATTCTGCTCTTGATGGCAGAATGAACAGAATAAACAGAGTATCGTTTACTTCGAATACACAGAAAATTCTGTGTATTTAATTCATTTGGGATTATTTTGTATGAAAATTGCAGGTGGCCGCCAAACATCCAAGCAGTAGTTCTCAGGTCCCCTCTACAAGAACCATTTCATTTTGGAATACACATTCTTTTGGAAGACCTTGTTCTTGTTGTTCCGTTAATCCTAAACCGGAATAGGAATAGACAGAATGGTCCCAAAAAAATGCACTCATAGAAAACTTTTGATGTTTATTGGAACAGGCAACTAATGGCTAAAAGGTTCTCTGAACGTCATCTGGGACCAGTTAGTTTTGAATGCTTATCAAGCAAATCATGGGTTGAGATTGGTTTATTCATAAATTTTTTCCAAAACACACTTCCTTTAATTCTGATTACGCCTAAGTTTCTATTCCTTTTGGTTGGCCTAAAAATAAATTTAATTACTCATTGTGCTTTCAAAGGGGCAGTGCCAATAAGGAGTGAACTGTGTTTTTGCACAATTAGATCAAATTAGATCAAAACGAGCAAGGAAGCACATGGAACTAACAATGCCGAGGAGGGAGCACATGCACACGACAGACTGCTGACTGTAACATGATGACAGTGGAGTGGTGCAAAATTTAACTTTTAATGTGGATTTATGTTCATTGGTTTTCAAATGACTGGACCCAGGTGTGCAGAGGATCTTTAATTCAAGACCAGTAAAGCAATCAATTTATTCTCTGTGTCATGCTTATGTTGTAGCTGTCAATCTTTTGATTCAATTTCAGGCAGTTATGATTGACATGGAGGAAGGTGTTGTTAATGAGATCCTCAAGGGTCCATTGCATGATGTATTTGACTGCCAGCAATTAATTACTGATGTCTCAGGATCAGGAAATAACTGGTGTGTGCATTGCCAAATGTTGTAGTTTTGGATCAGGATATTGTCAGTACAAGGCCTAGGAATACGACAAGCTTCTTTTATTCTTTTAGCAAGCTCCAAAACCTCAAGGCATGCTAGTCCGCATGCGCACATGTAAGAAAACCGCAAGCAAGCTATGACACCAAACATTATCAACTTTTGTAAATAAATTATTGGTGGGCAGGGTTGGTACAGTGGTGTCAGAGTACTTGCCTCCCCACCAATGTGGCCTGGGTTTGATTCCCGGACTTCATACCTTATGTGGTTCGAATTTGTTGTTGGTTCTCTACGATGTACTCTGTTTCAAGAGCAAGAGCTTTTTCTGTGAATAGTCTTGTATTCCAATCTGTTAAAAAACCAGTATTTCATCTGGATTCAGTGGTTGATTTACCCTGTGAGCATAGGCCCTTTGATCTTCATGAATAAGCCAGAAGAGGAAGGGACCTCTTCCAATCAATTTCTTTTTTCCTGTTGAGCATAATTGTGTTAAATTCAAATGTAACTGAGTGTCAGTCACACGTGACCAGTATTTGCCAAACTGAATGACCCAGTGTAACTAAAAAAAGAGTTCATCATACACTCAAAATAGTTTATACTTTTCAAACTATGCCTTATGTTTTTGTACAAATTTAAACAAAATTTCATGGTTTTCTGTTTTGGATGTACAGAGGAAGTACCCACAAGAACTCACTATCATGAGAGCAAACGTCATAACTGCCATGCCAATGTAAATAAAAAATACTTGTCATGCGTGATGAGTGATCATGAATGTACAAACAATGCAAAACCGGTTTGACTAGAACTGGACTGACTCATCCTTTTCCTTGGGAGTTGTGTAATGCTTGAAAATGTTAGCCTGAATGTTGCAAGTGATAAAGGTTTTTTTTTTCTACTGTGCCTTTCAATAACATGCAAACCTTAGACTTTGAAACAAATTAGGGTTTTTTTTTCTTACTACCATCAGACAGAAAATGGTTTGAAATCCACTAATTACAAAGAGTGATGGGCTGTCTGAACTGGTTCACTACAGTAGTTGTTGGCACTGAAAATTGAAAGCATTGATTGAAATTTAAACTTCATAGTTTAAATGTTATTGAAAGGCAAATGACTTAATCCACTTATGTCCAGAAATGCACGTAATTAGAAGCACACTCAATTTTGATATCCATCACGAAGTGTCCCATTAAGCCTAAGCATTTAGCACTTATTTCTAACAATAAGTTTAGGGTTAGTGTTAGGGTTATTTCTAGGTGTGGGTAGATGCAACTGTTTATGCTTACTTGAAAATCACAGTTTGGGGGACACTTTGTGACATTTATTGCCCGTATTTCTGGACACAAGTTGTTGTTGAAGTTGAGGAGAAGAATAAGGGGACGCTTTGTGATGCTTTCCAAAATTGGCATGCATCTCTTTTTTATGTGCATTTCTGGACATATCTGACTTCCTACATGCTTCCTACATGCACAGGGCCACAGGATTCATGATGTATGGACAGCAGTACAAAGAACAGATCCGTGAAGTGATCAGACATGCAGCTGAGCTCTGTGACTGCTTGCAGTGCTTCTTCCTCATCCATTCTATGGGTGGTGGTGAGTGGTTTATTCACGGTTCTTGGTAAGATTTTGAATAGTGGGATAAGATACAACAATACCAGGTAACGAAGTAGCAAAGTCTGGTACACATCACAGTTCATCATTATTTGTATTCCATCAACATAGCCGGTAAAATGTACTTGAACCCTGCATTTATTTGATTTTATAAATTTTTATCAACTCCTGAAAAGCTATAAGGTTTCACCGTAGAATATTACTGCTTTAAATGCGGAATGTAATTGTATTTAATTGTATAATTTTTATTGGCATTGAGCTTGTCGACTGAAAGTATCTATTAGGTAATCACATGATTTTGAGTGCAATTTGAAATAAATAAGCAAATATATATATATATATATATATAGCTCTTTGGCATTACAAAGCTTTGCTTTATGTCCAAATTGAGCACTCTTCTAGGATGAGTCATTGCCGTTAGCACTGCGCATAGCTCACTAGTTTTCTAGTTTGAGCACTCTGGCATGACTTAGGTGATACCACATGTGTGGGATCATTTGGGGCGGCTACCTAGTCTTGCCTCCATCCTAGCATCAGCACCGCACTGATGAGGCCCAGAAGGCCAAAACAGTACTGTCTGCAGTTAGTTATATATATATATATATATATGGCAAGTGCAATTAATTTTGTTTTAATATAATTGAATTTCATGAAAAAAGTTTTAGACATGTGGCTCGATCATGGTGGTTGCCGTGATAATTGTTTATTTCACAATAGAATGGATCAAGCAAAGTGTTCAGCTGACCACCAGCTCATAACTTTGAATTTCCTTCATCTCCCCATCCATACATTATTTTCAAATGTACAACCAAAGAGCAATGTCTTTCACAGTGTTTCTATTAATTGTTTTTGCACTGAACTACCTTTTTTTCCTGCACCATGTTACCTGAAAACTGCATTTCTCTTAGTCAATCAGGATCAAGAAATTATTTAGTATGTATATTTATTGAAGTGTAGTGTAAGGTTGTGGAAAATTAAATTTAAAAATGAGGTATAATACAATGTGCTCTTCTGAGGTTCACTGAGATATAAATAAGACAGTCACGACTACAGACTACGATCTTCAAAAGATTTTCATCAAGGAATGAAGCTTGTGTGACTAAACTGTAGTTTTGCTTGTGGATAATGCTTGATATGTTTTTGTTTTTTGTGATGTCTTAAGGTACTGGTTCTGGTTTGGGCACATCAGTGTTGAACCTGCTTGCAGATGAATATCCTGACGTGTATCGCTTCACCACAGCTGTCTATCCATCAGCTGATGATGATGTCATTACATCACCTTATAACAGGTACCTCTGCACTCAGGCACCTGTTCACCTGATCCCATAGGACAATTAACTGCTGCAGTGAAGTGATATCTAAGGCAATACATACATGTACACCGATGATTAGCTTGAGTTCACAAATGTGCAATTATCAAATGGGAAATGGCTTAGCATGCACTGTTGACTTACACTGCGTGCAGGAAGTTGCTAAGCACAAGAGATGTTACATAAGCAGTGTGCACCCATGGCTAAACAGTAAACGCTTAATTGAGGAATGATAGCTTGTGCTCTATGTTATTAATAATAATAGGGTGCTTTGTTAATAATAATAATAATAATAATAATAATAATATTATTATTATTATTAATATTAACAATAATAATGGTGCCAGTGGTAGTAGGTGCATTGGGTTCAGTGTCAAAGAAGCTGGCAAGCCACTTGGAGCAATTAGGAATTAAGGACCGAACAAGAACGACGCAAAAGTCGGCACTCCTCGGATCGGCACATATCCTCAGAAAAGTGCTGGAAGTCTGAGGACTTGGGTTGAGACTTGACTGGATATTTCTCCCCAGGGAAAAACCCTGAGCTTAATTCTACATAATGATAATGATAACGATAATGATAATAATAATAATAATTGGCTCAAGAAGAGAAATTGTTGATTTAAAAATTTTGTCTTAGTGTCCTGGCAATGCATCAACTGACAGAATATGCTGACTGTGTTCTTCCAATAGAAAACCAGGTATAAGGTTTAATTTGTGCTTATCATTCTTACCGTACTCTAAGTTCTCTCTTTGCAAATCACTGAACAAGCCCCTGTTTTTCTGTAGGCATTAGTGGATATATGCAACAAAGTGTCAAGTGCTCTTCCACCTTCAAAGCCTGGGAAGAAGGTGTATTCGTCAAGCAGCCAATCGCGTGTCAAAGCGAACAGCGCAATCACGTCAGGTGATGGTGGGGTTGAAAAAGGGTCTGGAAAACCTTTTGATAACATGAACAACATTGCTGCTAATCTTATCTTAAACTTGACAAGCTCTTCACGGTTTGATGGATCCTTGAACGTGGATTTGAATGAAATAACTATGAATTTGGTACCATTTCCAAAGATTCATTACCTTGTTTCCAGTCAAACTCCACTCTACTCTCTCACTGATGTCAGTCTGCCTCCAAGAAGGCTCGATCAAATGTTCTCAGATGCTTTCTCCAAAGATCATCAGCTTATAAAAGCAGATCCTAAACACAGCCTGTATCTGGCATGTGCTTTAATGCTAAGAGGCAAAGTTGAAATTTCTGACATTAGAAGGAACATTGAGAGATTAAAGCCCTCTTTACAGTTCATCCACTGGAACCAAGAGGGTTGGAAAACAGGCCTATGTTCTGTACCACCAGTTGGTCATCCTTATTCCCTTCTCACACTTGCGAATAACACCTGTATCAGACATACATTTGGGGACCTCAAGGATCGCTTTATGAAGCTTTACAGACGTAAAGCTCATGTTCACCATTACTGCCATGTTGATGGAATGGAGGCTGCTCAGTTTGATATCAGTATAGACTCACTAAATGCTTTGATTCATGAGTATGACACTCTTCAAGCACAAATGGGTAGAACTGTGGAGGATATTCAGAGGTTGACAATTGCCTAAGTGACAGTCTGCAGCTCAAGACTTGTGCCTCTGCAAGACTCTCAAGATTGTATTTCCTGTGAAATATTACACACAGGGTCAATAAAAATTAACAATGAAAGTTTCTGCACGGGGTAAAAGGATACACTGATGAGGGAATCTGAGTATGAAACAGGTATCGGTTATCACATGCAGTCACGCGATTTGGTGTCTTGCCATAACTTCAACAGCTTTGTCTTTTTGACAGAATGTATAGTGGGCTGCCTGTGGCAGGCTATTATGGGATGTAGGAAAACCAACAGGAGGACTTTTGGAACGGGAAGATGTTGTGTCAGGCTTAATTGCGGTTTCAATATTACAGAATGTACTAAGCTCATGGAAGTTTTTTCATTTTTTTGAGCTGGACCTTTTGTTTTGATACATCAGTGATCTCTTGATAGTTTTGTCTATAAGCCCTGGTCAAACGGTGCATGATAGTTGATGGTAGTCGATGATAGTTAAAGTGCGTGCCCCCGTTTGACCACCAACTATCATGCGCTATCATTCACTTTGAGCATGTTCAAATTCTTCATGATAGTTGATGATAGTTTTTCGCGTTTGACCACGCGCATGATAGTCGATGACAGTTTTTCGGTCAGCTGTATTCCCCCAAAATTGACAGGCTCAGTTTTCGGCACCAGCTTTTCAGTTAACTTTCAAGCAACTCAAGGAAAACGAAACAGGCTGCCGCCCTCTTTCGCCGTGAAAAATTATTCATCCCTGCTCGCAACGCCGTGTTTCTTACGACATCATCTTAATTGATTACATCCCCATTGTGTGTAGCCATGGAGACGAAATATGCAATAATTCTTCCCCAGACTTCCTCGGAACAACTGGAGATCTAAAATCTGGAGATTTTTTTTTTCATCAGGACCCCAACCTCCTTGCCCCCTCCGGCCTCAACAAAAGTTTTTAGGCCTAATTCCAGTGTTATTTGTGATTCCGGAATAACACTGGATAGGCCTAATTCCAGTGTTATTCCTTATTCCAGACTCTGGGTTTTAGGTAAACCCTAATGTATAAACCTGCGACCTGCAAATTACACCCTCCGCCCGTTTGACAGTTGATGATAGTTTGACTATCATTGAGAGTGAATGTTTGGTTCAGACAATAAGTGGGAACACAATGGGTGTAATTTTGCCTTGCCTGATGTACATTACAGGTGCCAAGTTTGGAAAGCACCGCCCCAGTATTTCTTAAAATATCTATATTTTTGTGATTTGTCTTCCTTTAGAAGGACTGATGATGTCATCAATTTTTATATGAAAACTTTAATTTCTCCATAACAAGGGGCAATATTTCAAAAAAGAAAACACCATTCTTCTTTTCTTCGAAAGGCCTTTCAAATAAACTTCAGTTATTTTTTTACTCCAGTGGCACTTCAAAAGGGTATTTTCATTGAACTGCATTTGTACATCACTGTATAAATATTGATGATGCAAAACATTGCAGTGCAAGTTGCAGGATAGATCATACACTGCAAAACATGGGAGAAATTCCTTGCAACATCACAAGATGAACTGTGGAACACAGAACCTACATGCACTTCTACTTTTCTCAACAATCGTGCCAACAAAAAGATACTGAGAATGGCTGTGGCGGGGTATGTTTCCGGGTAATTTTCCATGCAACTTTTGTCGCAGCAAAATAGAATCAGCAAAAATCCAATCCATTCACTGTAATTTTAGCTGTGTTTGCCCCACAACCAATAGGGTGGATTTCACTGGACAGAGATTTAATAGATTTTGAACAGACCCATGCCTGACAATTTTACTTGACAGTGGGGGACCGCTAAGGGAGTGAAGGGTTAATACCGGCAACCTCTGGCTCTTAAGAAACCATCTTGCCACTAACTTTTTCACCCCTTAATTGATGTACATGTGTACTCTGGCAAACACCAGAGGCAAGTTGTTCCAAGAAGGATTAGCACTGATGCTGGGTTATGTATGGTATTTAACCTGGTTTGGCTGTAACACTGCTTCAAAAAAACTCTGCCCAGATGAATAAAGTACTGGTTGGTGTTAGCTAACAAAGAAACCACCCATGAGAAAAGGTTTTCCTTTTATTCTTTATATTTATGTTAAGATGTTTATGCCGCAGCAGCAGTATCCACTTTAGTCAAACAATCCTGCAAGAAAACCACAAGATCAGAATGATGGAATGACTCTTTGTGGCAATTCTCAGTGCAAGCTCACCAGTCTATTAATAACCTTCCTGAACAGATGTGTGCATGCCATTGATAGTACTTTTCTCTGTTTGTATTTCAGTTAATTCGTGAAATTGCCACCACATTTTGAGCATTAAAGGGTGCTTACAGTTGTAACATCTGGACTGTCACACGTACTGAAATAATCAAGGAAACTGTATGAAAAGAGGCCAAAATAATATTTTCTCTTTGTTTTTATCCTGTTACCATTAGCTTGTGCCTACGACTTGTGAAACTCGATTCCAGACATTATGCCACCACCCTTTATTGCTTGAAATGTGTCCGCAATTTCATGAACTAACGCGGTAAGATAAAAAGGTCCTTGCAAATGGTTATACTCACAGCCCTCCAATTAAGTTTAGGTTAAACGTTGCAACTCCTTAAATTTAAGTGGCTCAGATTCGCAAGTCAAATCACCTGTTTTGATCATACGTCAGAGGTGAATGATCATCACAGCCACAGAATTCACTCAAACATTTCAAACCACTTTAGTAACACTGAATTTTCACTTGGGGTACTTCACACAGTG
>BLFK01000802.1:61052-84812 GCA_014634185.1 Astreopora myriophthalma | reverse complement strand
CCCCCCCCCCCCCCCAACCCCTGGTTTGAAATTGACTGTGGGCAGCCTTTCCCCCAAAACTCATCTGAAACACTGCTTCACCTGGCTGTTTTCAACTTCTAAACAAACTCTAATTAAAACACTCAGTTATAAAACTTTGTTATCTATGGAAGCCCATAAAGGACGCACCTTTCTTAGTAATTTAACGACATATTACAAAAAGTCGCTCATCTAGCAAAATGTGATGCACTGCAAACAAAATAAATTTGCAAACTATTGACTAAATGAATCAGATCACTGCAAACAAAACAAGAGGCTACAGGTAGCTTATACTCTAGCCTCTCTTTTACCCGATTTTCAATTGAAACGTCATTAGCATCATTCATTTTATGGTAGAAGGCCGATAGGAAATACTAGGCGACCCTGGAGACTGTTCAGTGATCAGAAACATTCCACAACGATGGCGATAACATCAACAAGACTCCGATCGTTGAATTGACTTCGTTGCAGAGACCTAAAAATGTTACAATACGCATTGATTTGATGCAAAATTTGGAAACGGATGCTTGACAAGATTATCCGATGGCATTTTGATGAAATTTCACCAGCAGTAATTGTACGATGAAAAGAAAGTAGCTCCCTAAAGATGGCTGACTGGTGTCATAATACAACCGGATGTGGAGAAGTAATGGTTTCCGGTCATGTAAAGAAGGTATTAATAGATGTTTTTCCCCGCTGGATGCGACGTTGACTTGATAGCCTTGTGGACATCGCTACCGCCTCTGACGCAGGAGAGCGCGGGTTCGAATCCCAGTGCGTACACTCATTTAAAAAGCCCACTCAAACTGACATCGATGGTAATCGATAATCGATTGGAAAATCGTGACCCGAAAAAAAAATAAAGTAAGAGTCAAACACAGATTTATAACTCTATCCGCCTACAGCTAGAGCAATAATAAATAACATAATAAATAAAATGGCACACTGCTAACAAACTTCGAGTTCACTGCAAACTATCGCTGACAAACACCCAATGCCAACACAAATTTACGTGCTATAAACAAAAAACACTGCACACTGCAAACAAAATGAAAAAGTATGTGCAAACAGACAGATACGAAGAACTGGAACCAACTGATTCGGCGTATTGGCGTCAATTTTGACACCAACATGGCATCCAGTGACGGCGATTTTAGCGATGTTGAGGTGAGTGCTGAGGTTGATGATGGAGAAGGAACTGTAAATGAATGTTTGCCAAGTGGATCTGAAAGAGATCGTATTGAATACTGTTTTAATAGAGGCATCACCTACAGGCAAATAACGCTGATGTTCGTGTTCATGTTCCTAGACGATTGGTTTGGTCACTTATAAGGGAAGTTGATCCTTGTGGAGTGGAAAAGAGGAAGCATCGGCATCTCCATCGCAGAATGTACCTGTCTCCTGGAGCCAATTTCTGTTGGCACATGGATGGATACGACAAACTAAAGCCGTTCATGGGTGTGTCGATGGCTTTAGTCGAAGAATTCTATGGTTAGAAGTTCATGTTCAAACAAGAATCCACAGTTAATTGCATGATATTTCTTGAGAAGTGTTAAAGGGGCTCATGGATGCCCAGTACTTGTGTACATTGACCGTGGAACTTCCCTCATAAGTCACTCAACCAATCGTCTAGGAACATGAATATGAACATCAGCGTTATTTGCCTGTGGGTAAGGCCTCTATATTCAATAAGATCTCTTTCAGATCCACTTGGCAAACCTTTATTTACAATTCCTTCTCCATCATCAACCTCAGCACTCGCCTCAACATCGCTTTCACTGGACGCCATGTTGATAATGTCAAAATTAACATAAATTCTTCGCATCTGCCTGTCCGCGCACACTTTTTCATTTTGTTTGCAGTGTGCAGTATTTTTTTAAGTTTGTTAGCAGTGTGCCATTTTATTTTGTTGGTAGTTTGCAAATTTATTTTGTTTGCAGTGTGCTGATTCAATTTGTTCATAGTTTGCGAATTTATTTTGTTTGCAGCGTGCAGATTTATTTTGATCGGAGACTGCTGAGGTATTTTTTGTCCAGTGGGAGAATTTATTTCGGTTGCAGCGCATTACATTTTGCTAGATGGGCAACTTTTTTGTAATATGTTGTTAAATTACTAGGAAAGGTGTGTCCTTTATGGGCTTCCGTAGTTATCCTCTTCTGTAAAACTACATTGTGATCTCCAGTAAAAGAGATTCCAAGTAAAAATAAAGAAAACACTTTAGTGACTTTTGCACATTCTTTTTGGCTATAATTTTTGGAAAACTGTGGCCAATTTTCTGCCCATTTAACTGCACTCAACTTATGGAGTACACTGTCCAATTATTTATGCCAAAAACGAGGGCACGCAAAGAAGCCAAAAGACCCCCACCCCCTAAATTAAGTGCCATTGATAGTCAATGTCAGAATTGTGCAAGAACAAAAGAACAGAGTTGAAGTTGTACCACACTCAGAATTCACTAGGGACTTTTTTTGCAAGGAGCTCTTAATTGTGAATTTGTTTAGCTTCAATCTTGCATGCAGAAACTCACCAAATCCCATGTCATCATCCGACTCTTCGTCCTCTTCCTCCTTCTTTTCTTCTTTCTTCTCTTCTTCCTTAGCCTCCTCAGCACCACCAGCAGCAGGTGCAGCAGCCCCTGCTGCGGGAGCAGCACCCCCTGCCCCAGGAGCACCTGCAGCTTGGATCAAGCTGTCAAGATTGTGTCCTTCAAGGGCTTTAGCAAACAGACCAGGCCAGAAAGGCTCCACATCTACTTTGGCAGCCTTGATGAGCTTTTCTATCTTTTCAGCCTGTTGAATAATATTAAGTAAACATAGACACTTCACAACAACATAATATGAAACTTGGCCTTCTTGAAGAGCTGGCCCCTATTGTTCAAGGCTCGGTCTGGATAATTTTATCCTGTGGGTAGGTCACTATCTCTATTCCTGTATTAAAACCTGTCCCCATGAAGTCACCCCTCCCCAGCTCCCCCACGTGCACCTTGCAGTCTGTTTAGGGAAGTACAGGAACATCATGTGGGCAAAGGCCAAACATTCTTTATATAATACTTATTTTAAAGCTGGAAAGACCAATTTGCTGGCATTGTACTGTAGAAATAAGCATGGCGAGTCCACCACCCTTTTGTTAAATTTTTGTCACCCAAGGGTTGTCAAAAAGATTTTGCCTATAAACGATTATTATTTTAGGAAAGTAGACTACATTGTGGGGGGCTCCGGCCCCCTATATTTTCACTACATTCTTCTCTTTCTGTTTCTTTTTACCGGGTAATGTTATTGTAGCTGGTGAGACTATGAAAGCAGCAACATTGCTGGTTGTCGGCACTTCTTAACAACCCTGCACCTCCCTGAATTGCTACAACAGATTGCGAAGTTTCATCGGGAATCTGTGTCAAGTTCTACTTCTAGGGAATCACCTTACGGGAAAACAACCCTATCTGGCATCAAAATGTATATCAAGAACAATGCTTTCTCATGCATAGTTTCCTCAAAACTAGCTTTTATTATTTGAACTGTTAACAATCAGAAAAGTATTGACATACAGTAAATTGATTGTTTCGTTGTTCTTTTGATCATATATGAATGCTAAAGTATGCACGTATCACTCAAGTCCGGAGTTCAATAGGCTCATCGTCACGAAAGAACAGAAATTGTACACTCCAGCGAGAGGCTGAGAGTTAAAAATCCGATAATGCACCATGAATATATGCCAGACGTGTTCTATCTTCACAGTCAATTAGAGTGCAAAACAGTTTCCTCAAAAGTAAGCTTATACAAGCATTCACCTTTAACACCTACCGTGATAGCCACGCCATCATCGTGGAGGATAAGAGCACTGTACACACATGCGAGTTCAGAAGTTGATGCCATTGTTTTCTTGTTTGGTAAATTTTACTTCTGTTTCACCAATAAATATGGATGTAGGTTGCCTTGATGAAAGGATCCAAGTGGATGCAAGGCCTTAGCTCTGAGCGAGAACTCTACACCTTCGTCGACGAGACCAGAGAGGAAGAATGGCCGCAGCTCGCAAGGAATTATTGGATTGCGCGTGACACGGGTGATCACGCGCGGACCTACTACGAAAATGAATGGGCGCTAAATTTTCGTACCACTGCCACACCCTATGGCGCATTATTGGGGTAAAAATAGGAAAACGATCCACACTTCGTTATGAATTGTGAAATGAATTGTTCAGTGCTCTTGAATCCTGCAAATTAAACTTGCTGAGCATTTTGAATTATCAATAACGCACACGCAGTCGAATTGGGTAAAAGAAATACCTACCCTCGTGATGAATTAGAAATTAAAAACATCTTTGCGTAAACCGGTTGTTCGGAAGAAAGTTGTTGTAACGACACGATTACTAGAGGATTGCGTGACATCGAAATTTGCGATGTTTATAGAACATGATTGACTTGGAATGTTCGGGAGAATGACAAAAACGCAGAAAGTCCTGGGGAAAAAAGGACTTGCTGATCTATGGTTTTCAAGGTTAAAGGAGCATTTTTCGTCGGTCGCGCTTTCCTTCGCTCCTTTGCAAGTTGATTGATGATCGGTTGTATGGTCGGTTCGAAGTTCAAGTTCGGTTTTTATTACTCAGTGATTTAGTGTAAAACGCCACAAAAACACCGTTCTACATTTGAAAGAAAAAGTACTCGCATTCAATTGAATTCAATCTGCAAAAACACGTGACGATACCATGCATCTTTCCACCAGGCGCGGCAAGCCTGGCTACTAAGCGACTATGACATGTTTGTTCCCAGTGGCGGCTTGAGGGCTTATCTGTTTTACACGATGGACTTCGTGAGTGCTCTAATTAAATCGACTTGTCCAGATTTTCGACCTTATCACTAGTTCGTCGCCAGCAGTAGCAGTAGTAGCTACGGCCACAGCTTCAAGTATAAATAACCTCGCTGGTCCAGCTGTGGAAACTGTTCGATGATACACTCATGAACTTGCGCCCCAGTACCATTTTTTGGAAATTCAGTCTTTTTCTCACCCAAGTTGAGGCCGGACTTACTCGTTCGGCCGGCGTCGGCAAACGATTCGAACACGAGGACGCAAGGCAGACAAATGACCTCGTCCAGGTCTGTCGATGGCCTCTCGATTATATGGTAGACCCACTCCACTAGTCCGCGGCGGCCTTCTCCTGCTGTTGTTAGGTCGGCTCCGCACGTTACCCGATGGAGGTTAGCCTGCGTGGCCGGCGTAATCGGGGAAGGGGAAGGGAAGCGAGGGAGGCTACGCAGGCTAGATGGAGGTTCTAACCGAAAAAACGGGAAGGGTTCAGCTCGGCCTGTTAACCCTCCAGAAGATGCCGAATTTGGATTTGGCAGGAAGGAACTGCCTGATCCGGGAGATGTTACTGATGTTAGAGGATGTCAATGGGATATGGCTCTAGTCAGTAAACAGCTCAGAAAAAGCCATATAGTCAGCGAACTGTTAGAAAAAAAGGGATTTAGTCAGTAAACAGCAACAAAGGAGATTAATGAGTTAATTTACATGATTTCAATGACTTTTATGAGCTGCAGATGCTCTCCTTTTGTAAAGTAAGCCATAATTAAAATAAAAATCCGTCAAATGACATAATTTTGTTTACTGTTTTGCGCAATTAATCACAGCGAAACTTTAAAAAAAATGGCTGCCATGTTTCCGAGGTCTTCCAAAGTGAACAGAGAAGCCTGGGACTAGTAACTAAAACCGCAGGCAGAGCGCAGGCTCGGAGCATGTCACGAAATGAGACCAACAGGACCCACAACATTCCATTTGCCGTTGCGATTGGACGGTTTGTCCTGTTGTCTCACTGTTTCGCTGTTATTTGTTTGTGCGTTAGTTTTCTGTGTTGTAGTTGGGCGGGGTTCGATTCCCCGGCGAGTTTGGCGTGCTGGTGCTCCCCGGTTTGAGGCGAACTATTGTTGTGTAACGGATTAGGCGTTATGTCTGGCAGGCATTGCACTCCCCACTGTGGGTCTGGCCATTCGCCTTAAACATAGGAAAACATACGAAATAGAGGGTACAAAAAGTCTCTAGAAGTGTTAGGTAAAACCTGCAGTTCTAGATGTTCTCGACCCAAGCCAATATGGAGCTGTTCCTAATTCCTCAACCACCCACGCGCTGATACACATGCTTCACAACTGGTCCAAGGAAACCGATGGCAACGGCACTACAGTTAGAACTATTCTCTTTGATTATAGAAAAGCCTTTGATTTTATAGATCATAGAATACTTGTAGAGAAATTGGGCAGGTTAAATCTGCCCACAAGAATTATCAATTGGATCCTCTCTAATCGTTCCCAAAGGATCAAACTACAGTCGAACCTCTCCTTACGGACACCTCTCTAATACGGACACCTCTCTATAACGGACATTCCCCTTTGTCCCGAAAAAATTCTCACTCGTTTACTACAAAAAAACCCTCTATAATACGGACCCTCTCTAATAAGGACAACGGACACTAAATCTCGGCCCCAGAGAGCGAAGTCATATAAACTTAACCTCTTTATTACGGACACTCTGGTGATCCGGTGTTGACATATAGTGCACGAGTTTGTGATTACGCAAGCATCAACATTTTATTCACTGATCTTCAACTGGAGTTTTGAAAATTGTACTTTTATTAGTACCTTTTTAGGTGAAGCATTGCGTTGTACGTAGTTCCTTTGGTTTCAAATAACTGATTCGTATAAAGTATGTTCTTTACGGACAGCTGGATTCCCTGTTAAGTCTAAACATTCTTCATTCTCAATCGACTAAACTGCATTTTTAACACCGGAATAAACTCAACTAAAGGAAAACAAAACGAAACGAAATGCGTACGTTCTATATCTCCATAGCGATTTTACATGTTGCTGTTCTTTCACAACAACCTTTTTGAACAGATGCTTATGGGAATATAACAGCTAAAAAGAAACAGTTTTAACCAATCAATGTCCAGGAGAGTCCCTGAAGGCAGCAAACATTTTCTAACTTTTAACACTAGTTCATTAGGAGCTATTGCTCTTTTTGAATAACTTGTTAGTTCTTTTGTCCATCCCCTGTCCAACTTTTGTCCATCCCCTGTCCTCGTTTGTTCGCGCGGAATTCAAACAATAAAACAAAACAAAATATGTCTGAAAAAGCGACAGCGTTTTAAAGTTTTACCGGAAAATGCGTGGTTCGTTTTGTTTTGTCATGCTTAGCAAATGCGCATGCGCAAACTCCGTGTATTACAAATTAGTACCCAAAAATATCCTTACCATATGGAAGACATGACAACTATAGTCGCAAATATATATCGTTCCAAATCATAGTATAAAGCAGAAGGAGCTGAGCTGCGAGTAAGTAAGGGAATTGTCACGTATGGTCTAGGGGCCGACATTTCTCTCCCTCACTGCCTATCGGGGATAGGTATCTGAAAGTGGCGAGTAAAAGCGATCCGCGGGCCGAAATCTCGGGGAGACTCGTCATGGTACACCGCTCAGGCTTAAATGTCCAGAGGTACCGCTACCGCTTCTGCATGTTTTTCTTTAGGTATTTAGTATGCGCATGCGCAGCTGCCCTTGCGTACCAATGTTCCACGTGGAAGTAAATTAATATGTGCCTTCAAATCAAGATTACTTCCAGTCTGTGATAAATCTATTGTTGAAAAGAATAAAGAGCAGAAGAATAAGTCATAATTAGGGACTCTCCGTTGGGAGGACCACAAGTAGTTAATATTCCAGTTAGCAGTGATAGTTTTTGACAACATAACAAGTTCGCATTTTCTTCAACAACAACAACGACAACATTTTATTGAAAATTAGAAATATAACTAATTACATTACTTTTCCCCCGCAAATAGCTTATGAACTAATCGAGGCGGGAAAATCTGAGGACATATTACAAGTACAAAGTTTATCTATATATAGATGGACTAAATAACAGTGAAGACACTACTATACAGTGAATGGGATAAACTAACATAAAACAAAGCAAATACAACAAAATTACGAAGAGAAGCTAACCTAAAGTCTTAAATAACTTAGTAAGACGGGAGACTTCGACATAATCATCTTCTGACCGCAAGAAATTTAGTAATAATTCCTTTATCTTTTTGCGAAAGGACGAACGTTTGAGTAGTTTAATGAAATGAGGAATAGAGTTCCAAATTTGGGCACCGATTCTCGAGAAGAAGGCATACATTTTATCGGTTCTAGAAAACTTAACATAGAACGAGTCGCTAGAGACAGATCTTGTTCTGTGGTTATGAATCTATTGAGTATACTAACTGGTGCTGACTGTCTGTTGATATCATACAATAAATAGCCACAATCTCTAAAAAATAGACCAGGTAGGGGAAGGAAATTCGATTTGAGAAAGAAGGGTACGGTGTGTTCGTTAGACTTCTGAAGTAAATAAGACGTAAGGCCCGTTTTTGTAGAGTTACGATCTTTCTTTGAAATGTCTTTGTTTTTGTTCGTTCGTTCGTCGTATCATTGTGTAACCCCGTTAGTTGGTTAAAGACAAAGAATTGGCTATCGCAGTTCTTTGTTTCTTGCTGAAGAGGTACGATTAAACATTCTTCCAAACGTTCAAGTAGTTTGTCCGGTCCAGTGAAAATGTATTGACATGGGACTTTTTTTACTGCACGGGGTGGATCCCATTTATTTGACGAGCTATGCGAGGTGATTTCAAAAGCCCAGTCGCTGTATATTAAACAACGACTCGCGAAAGCCTTCCAGAAGAACATTACAGACTATTTTAAAGCTTGAATTATTAGAATGATTACAGGACATAAAGATTAAGAAAATTACTCCAGTTACTTTTCGCTGCACTTGTAAACTACGGAAAGACGTTTTTCAGAACTGTACTTTTATTATTACCTTTTTAGGTGAAGCATTGCGTTGTACGTAGTTCCTTTAGTTTCAAATAACCGATTCGGATAAAGTATGTACTGTAACTGAGATGTACAAATCAATGTGTCTGAATATCGTATATGTGCTAAAAATGATGCAATCTTGGTGACCTCTATAATACGGACACCTCTCTAATGCGGACACTTTGGTCTGTCCCTTTAGTGTCCGCATTAGAGAGGTTACTCCGAGTGGGGTTCAGTGTCCTCCGGGGTACCTCAGGGAACAAACTAGGCCCATGGCTATTCCTTGTACTCATAAATGATTTAGATGTCAAGAACTTAGCTAATGTATGTAAATACGTCGACGATACGACCGCATAAGAAGTCGTTGCCAAGGGCAACCGAAGTCGTGCCCAGGAGATCGCGGACAAGGCTGCGGAGTGGTCTTACCCAGAACAGAGTCAAACTCAATAGCGACAAGTGTAAGGAGCTCAGGATATCTTTTGCAAAAGATGAACCCCAGTTTGCATCTATTGTAGTAGATGGTAAAGAACTAAAGAGGGTGACTAGTGCTAAACTACTAAGTTTGACCATATCGAGCAAAATTAAGTGGAATCCATCCATCCATCCATCCATCCATCCATCCATCTATCTATCTATATATCCATCTATCTATCTAACTGCTGCTACTGCTGGCGAAGAACCCGCGATCATGTCGGCTATCTGGACAAGCTGATTAGCGCACTCACGAAGTATATTCTGCTTTAATGGATCCATCGTGTAAAAAGGTCTTTCGTCACGAAGAAGCCCCCAAGTCAGCACTTGTTGCAAAGCCTAGAACTAGATACAGCCTGCGGTCTGATTATGAGACATTGCTTGTAATCCCTTAGGGGGGTGACACGGAAGACTTTTGGCGATCGAGCCTTTTCCCATGCTGGACCAACAGTATGGAATGCTTTGCCATCTAGCCTTAGAAACTGTAGGAACGTTGACTCTTTCAAAGTACAGTTTAAGACTCATCTTTTTAAGAAAGCTTTTAATTTGTAATTTTATATTCTTGTTACTATTATTATTTCTGTTGTACTTATTGTATATATTTTTTTCTTGTACATATTGTAAAGCGCTTTAGAATATTTTAATAGTTAAAGCGCTATATTAAATGTAATAAATTATTAATTATAAACTATACTGTTAAGCAACTTGAGTGTTGGTTAAAGTGTAGGGGTCTCAAAGAGGAAGGGAAAAGGGGAAGACTTGCTCGCAAGTGTGAACGACTGTCTCAAGAGGGGAAGCCATCACATTCTCGATCCTAGTATAGACCATGGGAAATGGCTGGAACTGATTAACAATTTTGGAGATAGGAGTGATGAAAGTACGAACGAACTCGTACGAAGGCCGTGTCTGTTGTTCCGCTAATTCCGAACACTGGTTGGAAGGTATTCCCGTCGCAGGATTTATTTTACACTAAACTAGAGAGCACAGTAGCGAAATGTAGTCGTAAAAACTTGTTTATTCTCCGAAGCGTTTCGTCTAACTAGCGTAGACTTCTTCAGGGAGTTTTACAAAGATAAACTAAACGCCTGTATCTATCGAGAGTTCGCCATACATGACAGTCTTGAGAAGGCGATGGTCCTCCATTCGGGAAACATGGCCAGCCCAACGGAACTGGGACTTCAGAAGCGTAGCTAAGATGCTGGGGACCTCAGCTTCTTCAAGGACCTCGACATTGGTGGTGAAACAACTCCAGAGAATGTTGAGAAAGGTACGTAGACAGCACTGGTGGAAACGCTCGAGGAGTCGGAGGTGGCTGCGGTACGTGACCCAAGCCTCGGAACCGTAGTGAAGGGTGGTGAGAACTACGGCCCTGTGTACGCTGATCTTTGTTTTGCTTTTCAGGTTCTTATTGTTCCATACTCTTTCGTAGAGTCTGCCAAAGGAGCTGTTTGCCTTCGTAAGTCTGTTGTCGATTTCCTTGTCGATCTTGGCGTCAGATGAGATGGTACAGCCCAGGTAAGTAACCTGCTGTACTTGTTTCAGCTCCGTTTCGCCGATGGTGATGTGAGGAGGGTGGTATTTTTACTGGGGCCAAAGAGCTTAGAAGCGTCTGCGAAACAGGACGTGATTCGTTGTGGAGCTCGTTCTCTGTGGGCAACCAAGGCAGCGTCGTATGTGAAGAGGAGGTCCCGGATCAGCGTCTCCTGGGTCTTGGCGTGGGCTTGAAGGCGCCGTAGGTTGAACAGGCTGCTGTCCAGACGGTACCTGACGTAAACGCCATCCTCATCGTCAAGGTCCTCAGTGGCCTGCTTGAGTATCATGCTGAAAAAAGATGCTGAAGAGAGTCGGTGCCAGGACACAGCCCTGCTTCACGCCGTTAGAGATGGGGAAGGGGTAAGAGAGATCACCATCGAGTCTGATCTGGCCGCGTTGGTCTTCGTGCAGCTGGGTCATCTCGAGGAACTTTGGGGGGCAGTCTAGGCGCTCAAGGATCTGCCATAGTCCTTTCCTGCTCACTGTGTCGAACGTTTTTGTCAGGTCGACAAATGTTGCATAGAGTCTCTTGTTTTGCTCAAGGTACTTTTCCTGGAGCTGTCGGAGGACAAACACCATGTCCGTTGTGCCTTTCAGCTGGTCTTGGGCGATGCATGGTACAAGCCTGTTGAGCAGAATTCTGGCAAGGACTTTTCCAGCGATTCTGATTGCCACCAAGCCAATGATTTTCCCGATACTCCCGTTAAAAAAACACTCACAGTAATTGATAGATTTTGCAGTTGTATTTTTGCTCACTGTCTCTAAAATCACATGCTCGGAGAAGAAAAAAAACTACTGAATATGTAAAAATGATTGGCAGGGTTTCCTGTTGGCCATAGGTCACTGCCTATTTGAAAGGTGATCCCGGAAATAAACAAAACATTCTTCTTACAGAATTATAGGTACATGATTTCTGACAACCAGCGATAGACAGAAGGGTGATCCCGCTGTAGTTGGAGAAGTCAGATTTTTCTCCCTTGTTCTTGTATAGGGTAATGATGATTGCGTCGCGTAGGTCTTGGGTTACAGCTTGCCCCGCTCCCAGCAGCAGACGAGGAGTTCATGGAGCTTGCTGTGTAGTGTAGGGCCTCCATGTTTCCAGATCTCAGGCGGAATGCCATCGACTCCCGCTGCTTTGCCGCTCTTGAGCTGGTCTATGGCTTTGATTGTCTCCTCGATGATAGGTGGTTCGTCGAGGTTCCCTTTAACTGGTAGTTGCGGGATACGGAGGATTGCTGAGTCCTGGACGGTGCAATTTGCACTGAAGAGGGTTTGGAAGTGCTCAGACCAACGGCTAAGAATCGACGCCTTGTCGGTGGGGAGCTCTTGGCCATCTGAGCTGCACAGTGGACTCTGGATCTGGTGGGTGGGGCCATACACTGCTTTCAAAGCTTCATAAAACCCTCTGTAGTCGCCAGTGTCTGCACACAGCTGAGTTCTCCATGCCAGGTGATTCCACCACTCGTTCAGGATCACTCTGAGCTTGCGCTGGAGAAAGCTGCAAGCGCACCGAAGGTGGCTTTCTTCACTGGACAAGAAGGCTGTGCCAGATGGGCGTGGTTAGCAGACCTATTCTTTGCCAGTAGTTCCTCGATCTCTCTGTCGTTTTCATCAAACCAGTCCTTGTTCTTCTTTTTGGTGTGACCGAGGAATGGGTGGAACGTCTTCAAGATGGCGATTTTCAGTTGATCCCACAAAATGTCTGGATAGGGTTCAGTAGCGCTGGATGGTTCCTCATGTTTGCGCTGCAGACGTACCTGGAACTTAGTTTCCACTTCGGCTGAGCAGAGGTCGCCGACGTTGAGTTTTTTTCTTGCTGAGACCTCTCTTCTTTGGTTTGGGTTTGAACTGCAGTTTGAGTTTGCAGCGGACGAGGCGATGTTCGGTATGACACTCTGCGCTGGGCATCACTCTGGCGTCGGTTGTTCAAAAGGTAGATAACGCTATCCACCGGATAAATCACTATCCAGCGGATGTACCAGCAAAGCTAACTGACGTATTCAGTGGATAACGCTATCCACTCTTCGAACAACTGGGGCTAGGTGCATAGTATGTGTCATGTGAGTTAGCCTCCTATCACGTGACGTTGCGCATGTATAAGACAGTTGAGGGAGAAACCGAGTTGCGCGGGAAAATTAAGATCCTAACGGAAGATGTACACAAGAGTCGTCGTTTGATTAAATAATATTTTTTCATGTTTAACTGAACTCCTGACTGAACATTATTGTGTAACATCGATGTGACAGTACGGAGGTCCGTTCTGGTCAAAATTAAACAAGATTTTTTTGTCTGTTTATTGAATAATTTTACTGACTGCTTACTTTATCTCACTGTATAGGTGTGTAAGTCTCGTTGGCGCACTAAAACATAGTCAAGGAGGTGCCAGTGTTTCGACCGAGGATGCATCCAGGTTGTTTTCAGACTGTCTCTCTGCTGGAAGGTTGTGTTTGTGATGGCAAATTGTTGCTCTGTGCAGAACTGTAACAGCAGGAAAAACAGCAGGCGGCCGTTGTTGTTGCAGTTTCGAAGGCCATGTCTCCCGAGGACTCCTTTCCAGGCTTCCGAATCTCGTTTAGTAACGCCCGATTACTGTAACTACATCAGTGGATTGGGAGTGCACCGTCCTTAACAAATGGACTGAACAATTCGTCTCAGGTAAGTCATTCGTTTCGGATTAGTCAGGGGTTTCAGTAACTTCTGAAATAGCCGTCCATGATAGCCCATTGTAGGCGACAGTTTGACAAGTTTATGATGGGCTTTTTAGTGAAAATCAAGAAAAACTAGCCGGCGGTGAGAGGCAAGGTCAGGCAAAGCATGCGGCGGTACCGCCGGTAACCGGCTTCTACTGAAACCCCCGGATTACTTTCGTTATTTATGTGTTATTTGGGTTTGAGGCATTCATAGACCATTGTACAACTGGTTGTTGCGCATTTTCGATCGTTGTCTTACTGGTTGCTCATTTTAGGTTATTTTAGGTCATTCCTTCTTTTAGTAATTACGAAGCGGACAGGCGAAGCTGTGAAATATTCCCACAAGGCGTGGGAAAGTTTTGAGGGCTGCGGTTTGAGCTAAAACCGTAAATCTGGACAAACCTCTGCGGTTTGTGCCCCTCGAAAATGAGGCATGCTTATTTGCTATTAGCAAATACAGGGTCTGAAATTAACTTTTTTTGGCAGGCGCCAAGTGGCGACTGAAACTTTTTTTTCAGTCGCTATGTGGAAAAATGTGGTCGCCAAAAAGTGTCAATAAAAATTTTCCGTCGCAGTGAAACACAAACCACAATTTTTTGTCGCCAGATGGAAAATTCTGGTCGCCAATTTTTCCTTTAAGAATCCGCAAAGGACCAGGGGGGCAGAATTGTATAAACAGTTCCCGTCTCTGGTTACAGTCAAGGCCATGGGCTTGCTGGCAAAATATTTGCAATCCAGGTCATCAGGAATCAAACCAGTGCTGAAATCTTATTAATAAGAATATTAACAAGAATTGCAAAGAATACAAGTTACAATGGTAGCTAATTGTTACACAAATAACAATTTGTTTACAATGATTGGATATTATGTTTGTCAGCTCAAGCTTCGTTATTTGTCTTTATAACATAACTAAAGCAAAGTGTGCACTCTGATTGGTTAATTCAGCGTCTACTATTTGCCCATGGGTGTACGCTGCTGACGTGTGTGCTAATTTTCGCGCGCTTGTTTTCTCTTGTCATGTAAGACTACACGAACATTTTTTTGTGATGTAGCTCAATAAAAGGACCTCTGTAGTTCCAATGTCTTAATGTTATGTTGTAAAACAAAATGGTAAATGCCATAGCGTGCACTATTGAGTTATGGATGCACTTGGGAGGCGTTTACCATTTGTTAATTTGAAAGTGCACACTGATTCAGCCAAATTTTGATGGGCTTATGCAGCTTAGACCAAAGGAAAGGTCCTGTGTACCTTAAACTATGTTTGCCATACTTGATAGTGTTGAATCTTGGTAAAGAAAAATTGTCTGCGTTTCGAAGGTTATACTTACTCTTATCACAATGAAAAAGGTCCAATATAATTATACGATGGAACTAAGTTCTTCTTAACCTTGTACATTAATACTATAGCAATGTCCTGAGGTCTGTGATTACGTAAAGTTGGTATTTCTTCAAAAGTGCTTCATAAGTACTACTCCTATCACAGTAAATAGCCCGTAATGCCCGCTCTTGAAGCCGCTCAACTTTTCTTGCAACTGACGAGCGACAATGATGCCAAACAATGTGACAATATCTAATCTGAGGTAAAATAAACGATTCATAAATTCTTAATTTAGCTAAAGTAGGCTTCAAATTTCTAAATCTCATTAGCCCTCCTACTTTCCTTGCACCCTTCATAAATTACCTAACAAGATGATTTACGAGGGCAATAGTTAGTGCTTGGCATCGTTTGCTCTTGCATGTGTAATAAATTTCTTTTTGTTTCGTTTTGTTTCACCGATTTCGCGCCCATTCCACACTTCGATGATTTTTGTGGTAGTGACAGAAGGACTGCGCAAAGTTGCAGCCACCAAAATGATGTTCTGGTCAGATTCTTGACTGGCAGAGGGTACAATTTTATGTTTGTTTTCTGGTCAGTCTTTTCAGATGTGTTTTTTCTTCCCATAGGGCAGGGTTTTGAGTTAATTCTTATGACGGGAACACCTTCAAATTGGCCATGCCTATAATCTCTCGACATGAGGACACAATTGCTGCTTTGAAGGAAATAATCAACGAATCACGAAAATATCCTGAGAAGAGACAAGAGTTTGTAGAAGAAGGATCTATAGAGCTTATTATTGGTGAGTATGGCAAGCCGTTTGTAGCAATATTCAAAACTGATTTCCTATTCATTTCAATACACAAATCTCAATTCAATGATTCAATGCAGGAGTGGTTTTTGTAGTATGATAATTTGATTGTATGATGATTGAGTGTGCTAGTTCTTGTTTTGAGCCTTTCCAGGCTGTTTTGCTATTTCAGTATAGTGCTTATTAGGTTTTAGAAAATTTTCTTTGGTATCGTCATTTCAGTTTATGATACGATCTTGAATTTGTGGCTTGAAATGAGTCGATCCTTTTACACTGACTGGTTGAATATTGAATCGAGCATTGAACATTGAATGGTTCGTTGAATATTGAATCAGCATTGAATGTTGAATGGTTCATTGAACATTGAATATGCACTGAACATTGAATGGTTTATTGCATATTGAATATGTTAAGATATGATAATTTATGCTGTACAATGGACCGTTATTATTCATTTAGTTTACATGACGTAGTGAGGTTGTTGTTATCTTCGCATCGCCACATGTGTTAGGTTGTTCTGTTCTGAGCATCGCTACGTTACTGTTGTGTATTATATGTGTCCTAAAATGATTGGCCTTGTGGTGATATGAACAGATCCTTTTATCAGAATATGCATTGAACCACAGGTCGCCCAGGCTCAGCCAGGTAAAAATTATAAGGATTTGTATGGGAATCCTGATAATAGACTAAACTAGTAGTAATCAAAGATTAGGGAGTGCATTCTACATCATATGTATTGTGATAATGGAAAAGTGGGTTGTGTGAAGAAAAGCAAATAGAAAATTATGGTTATGCATTGATAGCTGGCTGAGCGGACTGAATGTGCTTACGTAGCTTGGGAACGTTACATTTTGAGAGGGCTTACATGAGCCCTGACCAAAATGTAAACAAATTCTTGGGAGTTCCCAGAACTGCAATCCAGCACAGAATGGCGGCTTAATTCTTTTATGGGGAGTTGTACACAGTTCCCTCACACTTCGATGAATGCAACCTAGAGGACTTTTGAATTAACATTTCGTAGTATTGGAAATGAATATTCAATGTACATACGTATAAACTTACCTCACAGCAGCTTCACAGCAAATAAATACAACCAACGCCCGACGCACCATTGAAACAACAAATATGCCCGTGCACAGGAATGACGTAGTCGATGTAAACGAAAACAAGGCCTACAGCCCCTGAAAAAACCTAGAGGGGCAGCCAATTTGCAGTCTTCACAAAAAATCTCGATTTCTCGCGCCTGCAAAACGAAATTAGGATACGTTCTCTTGTTCTTCGAGAACGCAAAAAGATAATTACGTGCAAAATTTCTGAATAAAACAGCAGTACTTTGTTGTCCTAGAGATTTGCTTGCTTTCTGTGCGGTTTGCCTGATTTAATACGATTTAAGCCATTTCTCAACTTCCCTGGTTGTCACTCGTACCAAAATAAAGGAAAGGCGGGAAAGTAATTTCTAGCGTACCTGGCATCTCGCTGAACAAATCACACTTCATCTTCATCAGTCATGCTCAAACCCCAGCAATGGCCACACACGGATAAATTTACTTCTCCTTGATTGAGTTTCAAGGTCCAGCGAGTATCCATTGTTGAGAAACAGGAATGAATATCAAAATATTCAAAATCCTTTGAGGCTCGCTTACAACGAATTTCGACATGGCAAGTTACATGTAACTGTTAACTGAGCCTGGATATGGTGAGAGCAAACCTATGCACCAGTCCCCCGTAGGACACGTCTGGGGCTCATTTTGCTCTGCTCAATTCTCCCCATCTACGGGTACTGGTGCATTGAACATTCAATGGTTCGTTGAATATTGAATCGAGCACTGAATGTTGAATATGCATTGAATATTGATTGAATCATTGAATGGAATTAAGATTTGTGTATCGAAATGAATGGGACATCAGTTTTGAATATTGCTACAAACGGCTTGCCATAGCTAAGCTTTGTGGATGGGAAGCATCCAGACTTTGAGCTTAACTGTTGAATACCCTGCCACTTACTTGCATGTCACTGAATGAGAATAGCGTCTATTGTATTCTAACTCGTTCTACAGAGAATGCTGCTAAATGCTAATAATAGTGGCGGGGTATTTAGCAGTTACATGCATGCATGCATACATACATACATACATACTCTATTGATGCTCCCTAAGTGGGTTTTTCTGCTCAATAGAATTAAAGATTACAAATTTAAATTTAAATTAATTAAGAATATAAGTACAATAATATTATAATTACAAAAGTATATTTTAAAAGTGCCAATCTCTGTTTGTAGGATTGTGTGATATACGAAGCATTCCTTGGAGCCTGGCCGTTCACTGTGCAGCTGTACTCAGGATTCTTGCTCATGGAAAGAGCAAAGTTAAAGCCAAAATTACTGGACGGGGTGGAGTTGCACCTCTGTTGGACCTCTGTGATCCAGCTGAGTTACAGGCAGATGAAATAGGTATATTATTATAAAACATACATACAAATCTGAAGGTCATTTGCATGGTGGCTAATTTACAAATGTACCACTGAGACTGCAATGCATCGAGTGGTGCCAATGCAAAGTCAGTGGTTCGAATCCCATTGAAGCCTGTTCTTTTTTGGGTTAAAATTGTGCAATTGCTTAAATGGAGTACATTCACTGTGATGATCAGATCTTATATTCAAGGCTTAGTTATGTGTTTTTGTTATTCAAACCACATATGTATACACCCATGTTCGTTTCAGTCCCGTATTGTCAAGGCTCTTAAGAAACATTAATAGCAGGTAACCCACCTACACTGTAGACTCATGTACCCATTGAGTACCTATTTTTATTTAAAAATGTCAAATTGTATCCTCTTCCTTTGGCTAGGTCTTTCAGAAGATACACATTGGAGATTCCTAGCCCACGAACAAGCTGCTGCAGTCCTTCGTATCCTTAGCTTTGAAAATTCATCATGTCAGGCTGAAATGGTCACCTCAGGAACAATAAAACGTATGGTGCAATTGTGTGACATCTTCAACACCACTGGTCCCCACAGCAAGTGTTGTCAGTCCACAAATCAGTGTTCTAGAGAAGCAAATGAACTTCTTCATGAATTAACCTTCCAGAAGAAACTTGTTGGAAAAATCAAGGAGATGTCTCTAAGTGCACTCAGAGAAAAGGCAGTGAACTTGATACAAACTGGTGGGAAGAGAATTGCCTATAAAATTTGTATTAATAATCCTTATTAAGGAAAAACAGAGTCTAAGGACTTCACTTTCTTTGTGTGGTGTTTACATGCATTACATCATCATGACTGTCATGTTGCACATTTGCAATGCAATTTGTAATTGCCAAGCAACTAGGCAGCATGTCATCTTTCTTATGGGCACATTACTTCGTTACCTTCATTAATAAGTTGCACTCTTAAGTTGAATTGCATTATGTTGTCGAGCCCATAGACCATTTGGGACACTTTGTATAACCTACAGAAGGTAAACGACCCAGCTCATCAGGTGTTCTTGTACCTCAGTTGTTAGAGCATTTGACCTGTAGTGTTAGGAGTTTGTAGGTTTGATTCCTGCTTGGTACTTTGGTTTCTTTTTCAGTGGTACCTTCACCCGTTTTCACAAGCAACTAGCATGTTCTCTTTTCTCACGAGTGCATTACATCGTCACCATCATTAATAAGTTGCACTATTAAGCTGAATCACATTACATTCATGATTGTCAAGCCCATAGACCATCTGGGACACTTTCTATTTATTAAGAACCTACATAAACAAAGTAGCCCATCAGGAGTTCTTGTAGCTCAGTGGTTAGAGGATCTGACCAGTCACGTCATCTTTTCTCACTGGTGCATTAGGTCATCACCATCATTAATGATAATGGTAGTGGATGTACATACCGCACATATCCCGTACAGTTCATGGCGGTTTACAATTCTTTCTCGGGGGTGAGATTGGACGTCAGCCTGTAATGAGTTTAATTAATAAGTTCCATTGCACTGCACATTAGTACAAAAATCAAAATTTCATCAAGTGCTGGTGGAGGGGAAGGGGTTGTTATCAAATCTGAAATGTAAGTACCCAGGTCCTGGCTTATAATACAAACCCTGTCTAATAAGAGACATGAGTCTCTTCCTCAGATGCAATCACAAACAGATTTTTAGTGTAATTCTTTCACAACTGGAATGTGAGGCAGTTTGCGATGTCATCTCAAGAATGGTCCTGCCATAGGACAAATGACTGCAAGTTTTGTGATCTTTACTTAACTTGTGGTGCCCATTAAGAGTGAACTCTTGAGTGGGGGAAGGTGAAATAAAAAATTAAATATGTTTTACGGTGTAGAGATTTTAACTTAAGCAAAAGAACAGATTTTGAAGTTAGCTACATTAATTGGGCCTTCATCCTTCGCTGTACTTGTCTTCCTTCTTTCCCAATTCATGCCTCCTTCACTTCCAGTTCCTCAAACCAAGCATCATCATGTAGTCCCTACATACAATTTCTCTAATTTACACCACCAAAAGACAAGAATTGAGTTACTTGGTAACAATTACATTTTTCAATTTCCTACTGGCATTGCAGGTCTTGTAAATGGCTTTATCAAAGTCAACAGGATTTATAGTGTGGATTTATATGACACAACAGTGGACTACCAGGATTTACGAATCAGTGATGAGCTGATAAAGGGCCAGCTCATGTGGCCAGATATGTCGTGCAGTGACTCAGGTGACGTTGGAGATCAAGGAAAATATGTAAAAGACAAGGTACATACCAGTGATATTTATAATAATTATTATGCATAGTCTGCATTTGACATATGAAATATGAGAGAGAGCATGAAGTTTAACTCATTTCTTGGTAATGCATTATTAATAAATTAATTTTTCTTTTATTGTTTGTGAAGGATGGAGATAAGTGGGCCGACATTTGTGTGATGGAAGTGATTGATGCCTGTCATTTCTGGGCTCATGTTGGAGGAAAACTGGTGACTAAAAGAATTGAAGCAATTGACGCAAGACTGCGATCAGAGGTGAAAGTTAGTTCGATTGACCTTATTCCAGAATAAGGATACGAGGGTTTACTTCTAAAATTACCCCTAAGAGAATTTAGATGTTATTGGAATACAAAGGAGAATTCTAGCATCGTTTCCCAACAAAATGCTACAGACTGAGTCATATTTCTAAACTTCCTTTTGAGGAAAAATTTAGAGGTTATTCAGTTTATTCTTATTCCAGAATGGTTAATTAAATTAATTAATTAAATTAATTATTTAATTAATTTAATTAATTAATTAATTAATTTAATTAAACCCTACATGTACAGTACTAAACCCTTATACATGAATTCAGTTGATTAACTGACATGACTGACTGATGGATGGAGAGACAGACAGATGGATGGACGGACAGATGGATGGACCAATGGACGGACAGATGGATGGATGGACGGACACTTTATCGAATGGATAGGTGGAGAGACTGATTGATTAATTGGCAGACTGACTAATTGGTTGATTAATTGATTGATTGATTGATTTTTATTTTGGCATTGTTTAGGAGTGCATGCCTCTGAATGCTATTCCAGAACCTGGAACATTTGTTTGTGTTGGGGGCCACAGAGATTCTTATCGGGCCCAAGTTCTTTCAATTGAGCATACAGCTAATGGAGCCTCATGGGCTCATGTGTTTGCTGTGGACCATGGCTTCACAAGGAAAGTGGCTGGTGAAGTCTTGCATTCTCTTCCTGAGGATCTACTGGAGGTTGCTCCACAGGTAACAAAAAATGTACTATATGTGCAGTTGTATTATAATAATAAACTGGGCTAGATTTCAGAATAGCAGTGAAAGACACATTTTCATGAAATTTAGGTGGCTCAAAGGGTATTCAGGTGAGCGCATGCACACATAAGCCACACTCACCATACCTAAGCTGCTCGCGTCAAATGATGAATAGCACCTCAAAATTCCTGACCAGCATGTGCAATTGCTCATCTTGTTGTCTCAATGTTTTGAGAAATAAGAATCTTTCAGTGGTTGTATTTCCACTTCTGCTTGGTAAAATTTTTTCATTAGTTTTTTTTTTTGCAAGTTAACTGTCGTGCATGCGAAGTGTACTTAAACTGATTTTTAAAAAATGCTGCACATAGAAAAAAGCAAACAGTGAATTCTAAATTATGGGGTGTTTCCTAAACTTATGTACAGAATTTGAATAAAGTTGATACTCAGATAGAATGCATAAGTGAAAGGCTGTATGCAAAATATGCAAAGAATTCAGCATGGAATTTTTAAGCTCTAGGACTGAAGATATGTCTGTTTTTGGACCGTACTCATGCTGTCATTAGCATTACTATAACAACACCAATCATGATACCTCTATAACCAATTGAAACATTGTTTTCAACTTCATCTATGCGTGAAATTTGATAATGACCCACCAAGTCCAATGTTTGTTTTACCCCCAATGGCACTGCATAGCAGAAGAGTAAACTGTTGTGAGCTACCCTAAATTGTACGTTTATTTTTCATACAGGCAACATTATGCTGCTTATCTGGAGTCCAGGTCCCACCCAAAAGTGCTGAAGTTTTGGAACACGCTGCTGGTAATGAATACAAAGGGGAACAGTCATTATTTACTGTAGTGGGGGGAGGAGTGGTGCCAATAATGTTCAAATTTTCCTGAGCCTCGTCTTTGTAAAGCGCATTTTCTCTGACCATTGTATCCTTACCCAGCCTAAGTTTGCAAAGAGGCCTTCAGTTTATGTGCTCCCCCATTTCCTTCCATAGAAAACCAATGATCCCCCCGTATTTGCAGCAGTCCTCCCACAGTTTTCAGTTGAGTGTTCTAAAACCCAAAGCAAAGTACACACCCACTGACCGGGCACCCACCCACTGACCAAGGAGCCCGAGGACTCTGGGTACGAGATTGGCAATAACTGCAAGAAACACAGAGTGCCAAATTCGCAATTGGTATTGGCTTATTTGATGTCGAGATTCTAGTTGTGCAAATTATAACTTTCTTGTTTTGAACTTTTTTTAAAGCACTTGTTATAAGCTTTCGTTGTAAGGTTAGTCAGGCGTCTCCAGCCCGCGCTCGGTAGGGACTGGGAATCGTTTCAAAACATTATGGGATGGTTTTGGAGGGGTGAAAGGGAGTTTTTACGAAAAAAGCGAGTGTTACGGTCGAATAAAGACAGTTGTATTATCAGTGTACTTTAATCAATCCGAGAGTTTATTGTCAGAAAAAACAGTTCCGATATTGCATCTGATTGGTTTAAAAGCTTGCGCAAGTTTTCTGATCCACAGATAATGCAAACCAAAACCAAACCAATAATTATTATATATACAGTAATAGTTATTATTGTGCTATTCCTTTAAACACTCAATTGAAAGCTGCAATATGGTGTCTTATGATTTGTCACTACACAATCGTCATTAGCTGAATGTCAATTTATTCACCACGTGTACCTGATTCTCAAATATAATTTAGACTTAGCTGAGAGAAATGTGTAACTCATATTTCAGCTGTCCTGAGAAATGTAACACAAGAGAATGATTCCTACCGTTGCTATGTTGCAGCTCAAAATGGTCTGGAGTTTCTTATTAAAGTGAGATTTTATTTCATTACAAAAGCTTTAGTTCTTCTGCCAGCAAGTACATTTGTGAATGAATGGGGAGTACTGGAATAGTGGTCATCAACGTCACCTCCCATCTCTATGATGGCTGGTTAAATCCAATCCTCGGCCATGTGGTTCATACACGGGCTGCGTTCCAACCAATCTCAATCTGACTCTGAAGGTTTTTCCCTTTTTCGAGTTCCCTGATTTTCCTCCCTCATCAAAATCGATCGACTCCCAGCTAATAACATTTTTCTGTTATGCCTTGCTCCATGATTATAATTAAATTTTTATACGGTCTATATGGCAGCCATCGGCGTCAATATACCTATCTTGTTGAGTCGCACCCTTTGACTTTCCGTATCTCTACTGCAAGGAAGGGTAATGAATAACAACTTGTGCATTTTTTAAGAGATAATGTCAAGCTTTGAGGGCTGGGATAATGGAAAGCTAATTTATTTTAATTAACTTACTTTACCATCAACTTGTTGCACAAAATATTGAATATAACGGGA
>BLFK01000802.1:51052-56052 GCA_014634185.1 Astreopora myriophthalma | reverse complement strand
TCCTACTCGACCTTCCATCGGTCAGTCATGTGATAGTCTTACACTTAACGTGATTTGATTTTCATATTTATGTGCTCCTATGAATAATTGCTCAACCTTGTTCCCAGGGCTTTTTTTCTGCTTGGGGTGAGGAACGGAGAAAAGTCCTGGCAAAGAGGTTGATCATCGCTGTTAGAAAAACACAATTACGGATAGAGGGCTTTACAGTCTTCGTTTGAAAGAGGCATCTTTATAAGAAATATACTTCTCTACAAAATAAAGAAGATGAAAACAGCTGAGATACTACGTGCGCTCTGATTGGCTGAGAGATGTGTTTGCATGAGAGTCCGTCCATGCAGTTGTGACGTGACGATCTTTGTTATTGCCTTAGTTATTTTATAGAAACAATAGGAAATTTTTCACTGTGTTTGCATGGCCTGCTATGATATCAGGCTGTGCAAACAAGGAAACAGTTGTATATTGCATCAGTATTGTCATGAAAAACGTTCAAGCACGCATGGATATATAGAGTGTTTTCGCGTGACTTCGCGGCAGTTTTGTTGGGGGGAGTAAAACAGAAACGGCGGCCATGTTGGATGAATGGGAATAGGCCATTTCCGAGTTGCTGTTTTCCTCTGGCTCAAAGCGAGTCTTGGTGCTCAACCATTCAAATGATAATGTGTTTGATTTGCATAAAAGTACACAACTCATTTCCATTTGAATGGCTGTGCACCAGAACTCGCTTTAAAACCGAGGCAAACAACAACTCGGAAATGGGTTATTGAACTTTATTTTTATGCAAATTCTTCCTTTTGTTTCAGTATGCAAATCTCGCTGCTGGTCACATGAGCAAACACACCCTATAATGTTGTTGTTATTGTTGTTTATCTCCATTATTCTACACGGTAATATCCTCCGTGAATGGGACTTCTTTGCAGCGCTTCTCTCGAATTAAAACCACCCCAGAGCTGAACCCTTTCGTTGAAAACGAAACACAGGGCAGTTGAAACTTGTATTTTAGATTAATAGACCTTTCAGCGATACGGCGGCCATCTTGGATTCTGTTGTTCTGCGAAATATATTATGGGATGCTCAGGGGGCAAATTCATACACGTGGGTATATATTTGGTTTCCCTTTGAAAAATTTCAAGTCATTTTGATTTTTGCATCCTTCGTTTCACACCACAATTAATCCGAGACAAAGGAAATATGAAAATTGATCTTGTTTGAAAATTATTGAACCCAAACCAAATTTATACCCAGGTTGTGTGCAAATTTGCGTCCTGGGCATCCCATAATATCTTTCTCAGAACAAGAATGCCTGTTCTGCCTGTCTTGAAACATTTTCTTTCATATGCAGACGGATGTGGATAGAGAACAATATTATGTTCAAGGATACCATTTGCCATTTAGCGAAGATGACATGCACGATTTCAGGTAAATGTGTGCGGTGAAAGTCCGTTGAACTTGATTTTATTTTGTTCTTTTGCTCAAAAGTCTTCGGTGAATTAGAACCAGGGCGTGCCTCAGAAGTCTGCAGGTGTTTCACCTCTGTGCAAGTTCAAGTGTTGGGGGAGAACTCAAGAAGAATTCGTAAATCACAAGTCGCAGGCGAGTGATTTTACGAATTTTACGAGTGTTCTTTCAACATCCCAATTGGTATCATACCTGTCAACCATAGAAATGCGTAGTCTATTTCTCTGATATAAAAATCCTACGCACGAAATTCCAAAGAGTTTACTGTAAAATTAATAAACCATGGCTGAGTGAGTTTGATCAATCAGCGCGCGCGCATTGATTTGTTTATTATATGAAACTGTTCATATAGACAGCACATACGTGTACGGAGCTCTGGCGTTCATTTATTAGTACCATCTACATTCTCTGTTTACAGACCTCAAACCAATGTTCACAATTTGTCCACAAGAGTAGTGTCAAGGTAAGAGAGAACATGATTTAAGCCGTCAAGAAGCCTTGTTTTTCTGGGTTGAATTCCCGTCAGAAGCGCTCAGACTTTACTTGATTTCACGCTCAGGATATAATCATCTAATCCCAAGTTGACGTCGAGATTGCTTGTTTTTATGACCTTTAGAGCGGTGTGTGCTTTTCTGAACAGCGGCAAATGTGGCACGGTATATCTTGGTATTCGTCACGATGGTGTTGTGGCGGGCCTGAAAATTGACAGAAAGCAGGTAAGGCGGTCATCAGTTGGGGTTGGAAAGTAATTTAGCGATTGCTTTGGTTTTATATTACTAAGCTTAGCGATTGGCCAAAAAACCGCGCGCTACATTCTAAGCCAATCACAGGAAAAGGTTTTATTTTTCCTGCGCTTAGCCTAAGTATTTGCTGTGCGTTATGATTGGCTTATTTTATAGTTTTGTGTCCAAAGCAATTACCTTGGTTTTAGTTTGACTCCGCTCAATAGAAAATAGCTCTCCATATATTGTGGTTGACTCGCTATTTGTCTCATTTGAATCGCTTCAACCGCAAAATAGTTTTCCCACACGTGCGCAAAGCGTTTCGTCTAATCGGGGAGGATCTCAAGTGTTTTCTCACTCATGCGAAAATCGTTTCGTCCAATCAGGCAGCACCTCAGTGTCTGTCACAGTTGCATGGTATAGAAATCTCATCGTGGAAAGCGCTTTTGTACGGTATTTGCGCACCCCCTTGCTCTGTGAAACAGACTCGTGCGTATGTACCGTGCATCGGCACTTTCCTTCAAGAAACGTGTATATTTTGGATGGAATTGATCCTCAGCGGCCGATTACGTGGCGAATTTCATCCCGGGCTGTAACTCCAGCGCGGCTAGTCGGGCAGTCTGAACAAATGCTTAAAAAAATCTGAGCTATTACATGAAGAAAGTTGCAACACGGGCTGAAAATTCCAGCCGGGGCAGGTTAGAGGTAACCGGTCTGGAATTTTCAGCCCAGGGTAATGGGCTGTAGAAAAAAGCAAAAACGAAACAAAAAACATGTAATTGCTACCTTGTCTCAGCCCGGGCTGAGAGAGAGGAATTTGCGGAAACTATTGTGTTTTCAGTTGCCGCGGGATAAGGGGAATGTGGGCTCTTCGCTTTTCAAGTGAATAACGTGTCTTAGCAAATTTTCCCACCTAGTTTAGATTTCGCGCCCGGGCTGAAATTGAGCTTGCAATCGCGACAAAATTTCATCCCCGTGGGTGGACCGAAACTTCAGTGGCAGGGTTGAAAACTCGCCATGTAATCGGGCCCTTAGATATGTCAAGAACCTTTTCTGTTGGCTTAGTTGTGATCATTCAGATGGAAGCAGACGAGCAGTGTACTTTCCTTTGCAACAGTTTTCCTCTGAACCCGCGCGGTAATGGTCAGCCAGCTGTCTCGTTTTGCTTATATCAGTGTGTTTCTTTTTAGCGTGATCAATTACGACTCGGTGTTGACGATGCAATGGATAACTTCAAACCTTCCGTGAAACACAATAGTTATGAAGTGCACTTTATACCTGTGGTGCGAAGGGCGGGGAGTGAAAGGTAAAACCGTTAGCGCGCGATATTCAACTGTTGTAGAATATTCTTTCTGACAGTTAAACTGAACAAATAGCAATCATCAATACCGTCATCATCATCATAATTATTATCATAATTATTATCATAATATCATGGGTGACAAATTACTCCTTAATTTTGGCGCGAAATTTCAGCGTTAATTTATAATTTCACATGTGAAATTACAATGTTGCTATGGCAAATTTCCTACGCTCCCAAAATGGCATCTTGTGAGCGTAATTTGTCACCCATAATATTAATCAGTAATCAAATGGTATACTCGTGAAATTAGGGAATAATTTCACTTGCGTTTTGTCCAAAATCAAATAATTTTCCTCGCCTAAAGGCTCGGGAAATTATTTGATTTTGGACAAAACGCGCGTGAAATTATTCCCTTATTTCACTCGTCACCCGTTTGATTACCCATACTAATCGTAATAATAGTAATGCTAAATATAATTGTGCACTTGATAAATACCCGGAAATCAAATCAAAGCTTGGGATGTTGTCAGACGACGGGAACACTAGAGTACAGGGAGAAAAACCCCTCAGAGCAGACAAGACAAGTAGCAAACTCGAAGCACATGTGACGCCGAGTCCGGGAATCGAACCCGAGCCCCGGGACACATGGATGGAAGACTGGCGCTCTGCGCCAACAAACAAACGGGAATGCGGTATTCACTTTCAAGCTGTTTTTTAGCCCCAGGTCTCGAGTCCAAGTGGAAGACCGATTTGTAGTGGAGATCAGAATTGTAAATTGTCCTGGGCTGGTCTACACGACTCCTTGCGGAAAGTAAGTATCTTTCTAATGGATTTGATTCGCTGCCATTGCGTCACTCTTTACTTGTGGCACTACTGACAATCGCTGTCGGTGTTTTGCAGGTGCTTCTATCGTCACAAGAGTAGGAATGAAGAGGTAAATCTTTTCGTTATCATCGTCCAAATCTCGTGTGCCTCTCAATTCCTCACCTTTTCAGGTTGTAGTCAGCAACTGACTGTACGCACTGAACTATCTAGAATTGCCTGCCAGGCTAGAGAGTCGAAAATCCGGAAAATGTGTGTGAGGAAACTTATGAGGAACTATCCTCGGAAATATGAATAAGCAAAATTGGCCAGATTTAGGTTGTATTCTTTTCGGCATTCTGTTTATTCCTGTTCGGATTCAGGAATATAAGATTGAGTGGAACATGGTTTTTCCAAAGGACTGGTATTTCGAACACAGAACGGTTTTGGTGCAGGTGAACTGAGAACGAGCGCAAAGGATGGTCTGGACCCGAATTATGTTTGACATCTCCGCAGCGGGAAAGTCTTGTCTTCTCGGATAAGGGCCCAGTTGTTCAAAACCTGATTAAGCTAACCCTGGGTTAGAGTGAACTTTGATTCCAGTTTATTTACCAGTTCACAAAGATTTTCCCGAAAGATTTTTGCTTGTCGCTTGTGACTTACACTTTTCTTCCGCTTTAGTCTAAAACCACTTTTTGAAAGTGTTTTCAGAGGGCGAA
>BLFK01000802.1:30954-45954 GCA_014634185.1 Astreopora myriophthalma | reverse complement strand
AGTAATGACTTTGGTATTGGTTTTACGACACTCAATTGAAAACCACTCTATTAACCAATTGCGACGTAGTCATTCTCATTCTCCCGCGCTTGGCACCGGTTCACTTTCTCTAGCTCGTCAAACATATAGTCACAGATTGATGGTGTGCAGGCAGCCAACTGTGTTATTTCTTGAAACCGCCTGTTTTGCTTATGCATACTTTCCTCTTGGCGAGAATGCGGGGAGAGTCGCTGCAATTGCAATGTCGCTCAGAGGCTACCTTTTCCTTATCCAGCGGAACGGACAACAATGCAACACCGGAACCACCTAATCCTGGTCAGTCAGGTTTGTTTGCGACTGCGCTAGTGAAATTTGTTGAAAAACCATCTCGTCCCCAGAGATTAATTTTGCTCCTAATTTTTCTCCTCACAAGAACGCCTCAAATAACTTAAACATTCGCGGAACTCCGCGCTGATCCTTGGGAAGTGTTAAAGAGCAAGCGAAAAGAACTCTTAAAATTATAGTGGTGTGTGATAGGTAAATTATTGCAGATGTCGAAGCAGATACAGGCGAGTTACGTATACCCGAAAACAAGGACGATTTTGACAATTTTCGAAAGTGGCAGGTAAACTTAAGGTCATGGAAAACTGGGAAAAGTCAAAAGAAAGTTATGGAATTTGAAAAACACTTCAGAGTACGAACCCTGGTTTTGAATAAGCCCAGTGGTCAGGCCAGTATTCCCTGGTGCTGACCAAAGGGATTGCAGCTTCTGACAACAAGATTTCTGCATTTGATGAACAATTTATTTTTTGAAGACCTGTTCATCAACATTTCGTCGTTTGTGCATTCTAGGTTTTGTTTCATGCAATGTTTTCTTGCAGTAAACTACTCGCGCTTTTTTAACGTTTTCAAAGAAACACGGTCTGTTTTTTTTCTACCAACAGTCCGCAATTTTGTTTGAGTTAATGTTTATCTTTCGACAGCTGTAGACATGTTTACTCCTGTTAAAATGAGGCTATCTGAAAAACGAAATGGCTCGGTTAAGTAGGCAGTTGTTTCAATTAAACGTGATTTTTTTTAAAAAATTCCTTGGACTAAAAAACGAAACTGTTCTGTACAATTACTTGGAGTGCTAACAATTGTGATATTTTTCAATCTCTTTCCAAGGCAAATTATGTTTGCATTAAAGCTCTCCTCTGAGTGACAAAGTTTACTTTTCAATCCCAAGTTATTGACCTCGGATATTAGGTTTGAACTTACTGCGTTTGTTCACCGCAAAGTGAATTAAAAGCTGGGGCTTCGAGCGTTAGCGCTTTGTCTGCACGAATTGAATTATCCCCCATGAGACAGAGAATTATCGGTGAGATCAACCGTATCATTTGTTTTCCCAACTGGAACAACCAGTTTTCCCACAGAAATGGTACAACTCGTTTCTCTTTTGTTTCCTTAAGTTCAGAACGCCCAGTACCATTTGTCGAAAAACTCTCACGGAAAATTCCATTCAAATGGTAAGCACTTCCGGTCCTGGTCGATACGATTGAGATGCCGGCTGTGCATTACGTCATCAGTAGATGGAAACAGTCTCCCGTGAATATGACCGATACCGCTGGATAGAAACACAGATGACGCCTTTTAATCATCCTTTACCCGAAGCATACCTCGGCAACTTTGCGCATTGTTTTATTTGAAAATTCAGGGATTTCGTGCTGGTATTTGTGAATATTTTCTGGTTACAGGAGCGGTAAACCTATACACAGCCGTCTTTTTATTGAGCGTTGTCTGGACTCCAGTTGAAGTCACTTGAATTTTTCAAGTGCATATATGAGACAATTGCTCAAATTGTCCAGAAAGTGTGAGCATCACTTCTTCAATTCGTTCTCTGGACTGTTGACCTCTATTTTGGTGCAAGCAGTTTCCATGGTCGAAATTGTTAGATGTCTTGAGATCAAGTCGGCAAACCTTTTTGCTATTGAAACTATTGGCAATTAGGACCGTTTTTAATGGTGTGGTGTCGAAAGTAATTACGCATTTGCTTTTATTTTGTTTTAATTTGCTCTATGATTAGATTTAAAAACTTGCGCGAACTTAATATCGTTTTCCTGGGCTTGAAAAAATTTGCTAGCCTTGCGTTCCGATTGGCTAATAAAACTAAGTCGTGAATGACTTCGATTTTCGGTTGTCTGAAAAGTGCATTTCCCTCAGAACGAGATCGTAATCAGCTCTGTAAGTGCTTTTGTTTGGGTTTTAGAGCATTCAATTGAAAACCGCTCTATTAAGGTGGCTGGCGGCAGTTCCGTGTATTTTTCAGCGCCTTTAGTTTGAAAGATCAATATTACCATTCTTTTTAAGTTAGCGTTACTATTATGGTATCAAACAAATGCCCGATCATTGGTGAACAAGTTAAGATAATTGTCTTGACATTACAAGTTACCATAGCAATGCTACAACCTGTTAAAACACCCTTAATTTTAGCTTTAAGTGCTTGTAACTCAAAAGCGAGCTCAGTGACCCTCATTTTTTACTATCGAATCGTAATCAGCGTGTCAACATTCAAGTTTTTGCTGCCATGTTTATAAAATTCATGGAGCGGATTCAGAGCCACCTTAAATTTTCGAAAATTTAAGGTGGCTCTGAATCCGCTCCCACCGACCTCGTTTTTGAGTTACAAGCACTTAAAGCTAAAATTAAGGGTGTTTTAGCAGGTTGTAGCATTGCTATGGTAACTTGCAATGTCAAGAAAATTATCTCAACTTGTTCACCATTGATTGGGCATTTGTTTGATACCATAATTGCAGTGTCGACTTAAAAAGAGTCGTAGTATTGGTCTTTTAAATGAGAGGAGCTGAAAAATACAGGAAACTGGTGCCAGCCACCTTAATTTCAATTCAAAACCAGTCAAGACTGTCACTTTAGCAGAAAGGTGGGTGCTTACCATTTGTTGAGAAATTCCGGTTGGGGCGATTGTTGCATAATGGCTGCACTTAGCATTAAATTATTTCCGTTTTCAAACCGTTAAACCGCGGTAAGATCCACAAAAAGGGCCTGGAAACGGAAAACTCGTGAAATGGCAAGGGAATTTCCCGAACTCCGTTCGCAACGGAAAAAGTGGACTACCTCTGGAGGTTGTCCACAATTTCTGAAAAGATTTTCTGGTAAATTCTCTTTCCATTTGACCTCAAACCGAAATTTCCGGATTTTTTTGGCTAAATGGTAAGCACCTACTATGTGTAAATGATTATTAGCATATTACTGAACTAGAGAAAGAGAGTTATCGCGAACGCCAAACAGCGTTAAACAAATCACATAATCACGCTGTGATGACTGTGATAACTATCTTACATCTGCCGCAACACGATCACAACAAAGTGGGACAGGTGTGTAATTTTGAAGTCGCTCAACATGGGGTACTCTTCAATTGAAAGTCTACATTTGATCATTCGGTTGTGTTGTCATAGTTTTCGTTTTATAACCTCTTATAAGTTTGATGTTTCGACATCCTCGTATCTGCCCGTGTTGAGGCGAGTGGAAAGCGGCACCAAAGAACTGAATTAATAGTGTGTATTTCCTTGTCGATATGTTGCCATGGAAAGTAAGAGGTCTAGTGTCGGCCTTTAATTAGCGCAAAAAAATAGGTTTTTCGTTTCAGCGTGGAAAAAACCAAATAATTAGGAAGATAAAAAATGCAAATGAATTGATAAAACGTGATAAAATGGGTTGGGGGCAAAAATGACTCCATATTTCTTTTATTCTAGAAGTCGTCATTTAATCCTCGTAGACATTTAGTCTAAAAGTTAAAAAACGTGACATTTTATGCCAAAGGGAACATTTATCCGGTGTCAATTGCCATTTGGTTAATAATATTGCTGGAGACAAAGCCGACAGTTGCTTGAATAGATAGTTCTTTTTTTCTTTTCCCTGAAACGAAAAATTGCATGTACCACTTTTAACACCGGAAACGTTTAATATTTAATCTCCATGCGAACGCTCATGGAACAGCGATGTGCATTAATATTCTTGCTGCGTTCGAACGCTTTTTCACTGTTGCAAAATACTAAAACACGTGTTTAAAGGATAGGAGGAAGCTCAGACTACGAAATAACGAAATTAAAATTAAAAGCCATTTGATATCGTACCAAATTGACCAAGGTGACCAAGTTGTCTGTTTTTAGAGATCATTTTAGCGTATTCACATCGCTGGATGAGCTGAAAATTCAGAATCAGTTTCAGGATTAAAGTTATTACTCGGCTCGTACAGTACCGGCGATTTCTCGCTTCGCATCGGGCCGGCCAGAATCATTAATGGCTAAACTACAATGACGTCAAGTTTATTCTGTGTATATTGTATACCAAATGCGAAGAACTCGTTCTTCGCAGGACTATATACTTCAGAAACTTCCGCTCTGGTTAACGATGCTTAATGAAAGTCTGCTCGTCACTGCGCACACGTTTACGCAGAAATGTTAAAAATGAAAAACCCATAAAAATGATGCTGGGCCGAAAAGCTGTTGATGCTAGCGGTTACATTTCGTCCGTTTGATCCATAAATACTGATAAAAACCATTTACCGACTGACTTTTTACCTACTTAGAACTGCTACTAAGGATACCCGCTGTTCTGAGCCTTAGCAAGCAATTTTAATTTCGTCCGCAGGTGAAATGATTGTCTAGATGTCTTTTGTTTTCTGTAAAGCGTATTGTCATGGCAGCCAATCGCAATACTTTGAAGATTTTTGAACAAATTACCATAAAACTGCATCGAGGGACTGTACTGAGTAAACGCAAATAATTGGGACACATGAAGAGATGCGGCGAGAGCAAAATTCTACCGGGACTGGACTGTAGTGTTCTAAGTGGTTGATGTTGGCCAAATCTACGCGCGAAAAAGTTAGGAGATGAAGAAAAATATCGGTTCTACAAGAGTTTGGCCCTCTGTAGTTAAATGGAACGACGATATTAAAATTAAAGAGGACAGTGGCAAAAACATAGAAATATTACGGGAAGCTGAAATCCCTGGAGAAAATTCACCACAGACTATTAACGTACCAGACGCTCCGAATGCGCTTCAAAGGAGTATTTCACAATCCACTAAGATAAGCGCATCAAATGTTAAGGTTGCCTTCGCCAAAGAAAATCCTCGAAACGACACACAAGCCAGTAAGATGAGCTTCTTATTCACATCAATGCGGAAACTCCTGTGTTTGCCGTCGTGTTTCAAGGTAGAATTTACGTGTCGGCAACTGGAAACAATTTATCAGCGGTACTACTGTCGGCAGAAATTGGACAAGATCCTGTATATAATTTTGCTGGATTTTGTGGTAAATTTATGCCTCATCACGATGTACTCAGTGGTTTTTGATAAATCGAAGCGGACTCAAGTCAACCGACTTATTATTACATGCACCTTCTGCGCGCTCAATCTTTGCTTGGTAATTTTATACTTTTTCAAGCTCTTTCCAAGAAGAGTCTCGACCTACCTGCCGTTTATTGTGTGGTTTACGGTTTTCGTCCAGCTCCAGGTAGATCTAGCAATTGGATATGACCCTTTGGTTCCAAGTGATTCAGTGGGGATGTTCCTATTTTTTATGTTTGTTTCTAGCGTAATGTTACCAGCAAGTTTAACTGTATGCGTTGCTCTAGCGCTTCTTACTGCAGTGGGACATATCGTCATTACAAGCATTTTTGCAACACAAAATCGCGAATATTTCGTCCGGCAGGTGAGTGTCTTCTGTTTTTATGAACTTATATGAGCAGTGCCTTGAATAGCAAGTTCAACAGAACCAAAACATTTCCGGAGTTTTCACATTCGCGGAAGAATTTAGTAGTCGTATCTCGATGATGGCAAGTTTACTTGCCGTTTTTTCTTCCTCTGGGATAAGATTTTTTCTCTTTTAACAGTTACCGGTTACTTACCAAATGTATCGAGCTTGAGCTTCGTTGGAAACGCTACACAGTACATGGGCTTACGTTTTCTGCTAATTGTCAAATGATTATCACTTTCCCAAAGCATGAGGATTTTGACTCTAATGAACTGTTTTGTCTTCGGGACAAGATTCGCACGCACGTATATCCACGCAAAGTCAAATCCTTGTTTGTAAATTGTTTTCCGCGCCGGTTGAGTGCAATTTATTCTGGCAAAATAATGGGCGCTCTTGGGAGAAATTTTGTCACCCGAGAGAAAATGTGAAAAGGCATATACCGCGCAAAATCGTTTGTAAATGACAGCAAAAATTTCCCAGCCATAGACGTTGTTAGTAAAGCGCCGCTGCGAAGAAAAACTCAAGATGAGCCGAGTGAAGAAGTTTTTGAAGAAGATTCTTTGCGTAATATTGATGATGAACTATATAAAGCGGGCTATATTTACAACGAAATATTGAAGACGGAAGATATTGTCTCAACAGTTTTATTTGAGCAAATAAGCACAACATGCTACATATGATTACAGAGCTTTTGTATCCGTCCGCAAGGCCTGGGAGTCGTTTGACTTCCTCAGTCTGATTTTTCTCTTCCTTACTTAGTGTTTTACGCAAGAAATACTTCAAGTTTTCTATTGTCACCAACATTCGCACGTTAATGAGAGAAATGCGCATCAATCAATGGTTTCAAACGTCAGACAAGATGACAATCTAATTCCTACCATAATTAAGAAACGTTGTTTCTTTTCTCAGTTTTTGGTCAACAAATTGCGCTGTATGTATTTTAATTTAAATGCAAAGGGCAGCAAAAAGTTGTGTCGGTTGACAGATTTTTTAGTTCTGGTTTCATGTGCTTAGCAACAAGAGTTTCAGGTTCAATCGATTCAGTCTTACAGTAATTAGCGTTAACAACTGAAAACATCTTTTCCGTGTCGAACTAGCAGAGTTTTATTTTTCTTGATACTGTAATTCTAATGAACGTCTTTAAGTCGAGCCCCTTTACAATGCATCTTGCGTACGTCACAGGCAACAATCAACCAATCATATGGTTTCGTGTAAAGTTGATACAAGACTGATGTCGTAACAGACTGATAAATTAAAACAGGAGACTCCTCCCAGTCCTGAAAAAGATTAAGCTTTGAGTTTACGACAAAAGTCGAGATGAAATTTACTGTTTGTCAAAAATCAATGGAACTTATTTGATGTAAGCTTATCTCTTGCTTGTCAGCCAAAGCTATCGAGCTACTACTGGAAAGAGATAAACATAGATAAGTCAAGAATTTTCATGATATGAGTTTATGACAAGGCCAAGCCTGAACGTTCGGCCGTTGAGCGCAAACCAGAAGCATATGGCAAACAGGGTAATTTCACCAGACTATCAGCACGTCTCACCAAAATAGCACCTTACACAAACACAAACTGATGGCTTTTTGTGTTTCGTACAACTTGTCAATCAACGGCTGTATAAGACAGTTTGCAAATCTCACTTCATAACGCGTATCTCGAAACAAAAGCAATTCAATACACCTAAATTTCACGAAGAGGAAGTTTTGAATTCAGTTACAGTACTTTTACATTTACTTTGTTGCTAAATTAGCTCAAAAAGTGGTGCATTGCAAATTCATGATTTGTATTAAAAATATTAGTTTGAAGGCATCCATTTCATTGTCGATTTAAAGCCGTTAGACGCCTTGCTACAAGTCATTTTTTTTAACACCACTCACACGCTGGTGTTGTTTGTTTACTTTTTGCCGGGAATTACAAATGACTTGTGGGTGCCGGACGCTTCTTTCAAAATAGCCCTTTCAATTCATCTTCCACGGGAGAGAGATCGAGTGCTGATCATGAGGCCGGTCGAGGATTCACTCGGATGTAGGGAAATGACGGATGCCGTAAGCCGAGGTCAGATCAAAGAGATTTTGGACAAACTTCAGTTGCACAGCTGCGATTTTTTTCCGGCAGGCACGCACGGGTTTTTCCTGTCATTTCCAGGGAGACTCGCGCTTGGCAGCAACACTGTAACTTGGGTGGGGGGATTGCAAGTCGTCTATAGTAAAGACGGAGAAAGATGTGGAAATAAATCCAACCAGGTAGACGTAATTATGGCAGAATCCAATATAATGCTGCACGATAAATTCAACTTTAAAATGACAAAGGAACCCATGAAAGCGACAAAACTGAAAAGCAACTATAACTTCAGCCTACGCTATAATGCACTACGTCAGGAGCGCGACTAATTTAAATGCAAACGATCTGCGCGCGTTTTTAAATTTTCTGAATGGCTTGAGCTCCGTGACTCGCTTCTTTCTTTCATTGCGGGTACACTTACCCCTTTCTCTGATCCAAGGGGGAAACTTGTTCTCAGGATCGTTTGGGTCCGGAAGAAACGAGTGAAATCTCCGTCGCACTCATCGAGACCCACTCGAAGAAATGCCTTTTCTATATCAGCTGACAGGCCATAAGTGAAGGTTAGAAAACGAAGTATGATGGAGCACATGTCGTTGTGGAGGGGCGGACCTGCCATGAGACAATCATTTAAACATGCCTTCTCTGCTGATTGGCAGCAGCTGCAGTCATAGACTCTTCGTATTGGAGTTGTTGATGATTCTTTCTTGACCAGATGATGAGGGATGTAGTGTGCTGAGTTTGCTGTATGGACTTCATCCACTTTCTCAATATACAAATCCCTTCTCAATAAATCATCGTTTTCCTTGATCGGCAACAATGTCTCCATGTTCTTTAAGGAGATGGGGTGGCTTGCTGAGGCGACAAACCGTGGAGTGCGTTCTTTTTTTCGCAGACAGTATAGTTGGAGGGGAGGGGTGGATGTTCTTCTTTCCAAGGAAACGTAGCAGCGTAAGTAACGTCTGGTTTACGTGTCTTGGAAGGGTGAATATAGTTCTGCAAGAATGTCTTGTGGTTATTTTCCCACGTGGGTGATTCGATATACCAGTGTACTTTATCGAACTGAATGGTCCTAGCGCACATTCATCATTCCTTGTCATGGTGTGAATGGGGCTTACAATGGTTTCAGTTGGTGTGGTTGCGGGTAATTGAAGGGGGCTAGACAACAGGTATCCAATCTTCGACCACACAGCAGCCGGACCATTTCCGCGGACGATGTGATCTTGTACTGAGTCAATGCCAGCAATGGTCTGCTCCAACTAACAGTGCTCCAACTAAAAGTTTTCTCGTCCGGTGTTACGGGATGAGCGAGTCGGTTTTCTTTGAGGTGGGAAATGTCTTGAACTTTGTGCTGGTATCGAAGGTGCAAAGGGGAAACGATCTTTTCTACGGCCAAGACCCCAGTTGGAATTTCCTCTCCATTGGTAGTTACCACAGAAATTGTGGCGAGGGGCATGTTTGGTCTCGAGGAATGCGCTCAAAACGCTGACAAGGGGACGGATTCGCGTTCAGATAGGTCTTTACCAAGTTGACGCGCTAAGCTCTCTGTTATGAAGAAACACTGAGCTCCTTCATCAAAAAGGTCTGTTCCCGCCCACTGTTGCCACAGCTGTCTTGAGGACTGCAGCTTGCATATCTCCAACTACTGAATTGACCGGAAGTGGAAAGGGGAACTGATGGGTGCTAGGGTGGTATGAGCAGGCGAGATTGGCTGATCGTCGGGGGAACTAGGCGATTTCCCTGGGGTTCCTGCGCAAAGGCTAGTGTGACGTTTCCCTTTGCCGTGCAGGCATCGATATCTTGGCAGACGACTTGTGCCCCCCCAAACAAGGGACCATCGTCTTTCACAATCTGTTAGTACTGTCAGGAGCCCATAACCTGGAGCATACAACCCCCACACTAGGGCTATGTCACGGCATTTTTACAGACCAAGCTATTTATAGACATGTTTTTCCAGCGAAAAGTTCACTTCCAGTCCGCACGCGTCCAAGCAGTTAATTATGCAAGGCTCATGATTGGCTAGCAAGGCTCCTGTGGGACACCAAGGCTCTGGTGGGAGATTGAATTCGCGGGAAAATCACTCTAAAAATATCCCAGTCTGTGAAAACGCCGTGACACAAGTATATTGAAGTTGTACGCTCCGGGTTATGGGCTCCTGGTACTGTACACTCTTGTGAGGAATGGCCTGGATCCCCCTTACAAAATGTCAATGAATAAAAAGAGAATTCATTCACACCTCTTGCAGTTGCAGTTTAATTATGCATTTCGCCGCTGAATCCTGTCTTTTACTACTAAGACTACAGCTCGTACAAAGATTAGCAAACAGTTGGGTCTCGAAAATTGTCAGTTTTCAACATTTGGTGGTTCTCGGTGCGTTTCAAACAGGAGTAAAGATTTATTTTCGCGAACAAAATATTTTAGAGTTAGGTGCACTTTGGAGTTTTATTAGCCAATCAAAACTAGCTGGGAGGTCAAAACAGCACGTGACATCAGTACATGGGATAGCTGAGTGCTAACGGCGTTCGCTTGCCTTGCACGGGCTGCACGCTGTGGTCAATCTTTGTTTATAGGGAGCTTAAGCAACGACGACGCCGACGACAACGAGAACGCCACAAAACAATATAGGAGCCAAAACAATGCCTCCGCAGGCTCTGCACGTGCGTTTTACATTTTGGTACCTTTCTTTGCCGTTCTCAGCTAAAAAACGACGTCAAATGACCAAATTTGAAGTTTTTTGTGGGACGTGAGTGGAAGACAATGAATTTTCCATTCTTTCTTTTAACTTTAACGCGTTAATATCAGTTCTGTTCCTGAACAGTTAGTAATTGTTTTACACGCGGAACAAGTTGGAATAAGAGTGAAGTGATTACAGTAACGCGAGTTTATGTTTTCAGGTGACGTTACCGTCATTGTCGTTGTTGCTTAAGCTCCCTTATCATTATTCATATGCGTCTTTAAGGCTTTCAAGTTTTCATGGCTTGGTCTTGTTTCCTTTGTCTCTATTGTGGCCAAACAACAACAATAACAACAACATCAACAAAAAACAAACAAACGAAATAGCCGGCTCCAACGCGCTCTCATAATCGACTTTAAAGTTTTAATAACGAAGTGAAACGGTTGCTAAAATAAAGAAAAACTTCTAAGGAAGCACATTTTAACACAATGAAAAAAGCGAACAGAAATCGACAAGAAAGTTGCAAAACTACGAGTGAAATGATACTAAACATTATATGGCTTTCAAATAGACAAACAGTGTACGAAATACTCGAGGTCGACTAGCAATAGAGTTATTTCAGTAGAGTTATGACTTAGCCGAGTTAAAGTTAACGACTGCCAAAGTCCTGAATTCAAGAGTCCCAAAACCAGAATGAAACCTAACCTCTAAAAGTCAGTGTTTAGACCTAATGGTAATCACTAACCTTAGATCTAACCCCAAAAATCATGGCTTCAGGGTCTTGTTAGTAAGTTTAACTCTAACTCTAGGCCATAACTCTATAAAAATAACTCTATGAATAGCTGTCCCCGAAATACTCGTGAATGTTAAACTTGTAACGTTTACTCTTCGAAGTACAAGTAAGAATGAAATTCAAAAGAAAACGGCGAGTTTATACCAATGAGCTTAAACAAAGGGCGGAATTATGCAGAAAAAAGAGGAAGAGAATAACGATTGAAAACTACATGAACTACGAAAAGTGTGCCACATGGTTTATAATGACACAGCCAGTCCGAGCGTGATATGTTAGAAATATCCAATACGTATTTCGAACAAATAAATGCGAAACTTTCTTCAGTATGATGTCTCTTCGTTTGCGTAGCTGAAAATCCCTTTATTTGTTCGAAATACGTGTTAGATGTTTTGATCTAGCAATCGATTCCTGACATACTACGCTTGGCAGCCTGTGATACTGACAGGTAAGCAAGGTTAATTGCAGTAAATATATATGATTTTGGCCAACTTCAAACTACTGCTACGTCGCTACAAAGTGGAGGATTTCCAACGTTTGCCACTATTTGAAATAATTTTGTTGATATCATTCATCCAACCGAAAAGTGCACGGCCATTAAAGAAAATACCACCTCCGTAAATTGTCTCCTCTAATTTAACGAATTTGCATTATTTTCGTTGGCAGGGTTTGTACGAAATCTTAAAAAATTCCTTTAGGGTCGCTTTTCCACGAATCTGTTATTTATTCTTCAGGAAAATAATCGTAATACGAATGACGTTTAAAATAAATTTTGGCTGTCAAATTACTGCTTCCGTAATGGGTTACAGGGGTTCACAGACGGCCAAAATCCCATACATTTACTGTAATTTTAGCCATGTTTGCCTACAACCAAGATAGCGTCATTTATCGTAAAAAGGTCTTTCTCGAGGGAGACTTCAATACAAAAAGAATATTGCTTTTCAGTGGAGTAACGAAGAGAACCGTGATAATGTACTGAGTCACACTGAGAGAAACAATGCACTGATCTGACAAGTTTTATCCTCTGGATGGACTTCACAATATTGTCAATTATCACAAGAATGCTTTATATTTATCACTTATTTCCTCCTGGCATGTCAGGCACTGCCAAGTTTCTTCCGTAACACGCCTCCAACATCGTTTGCATCTTGTCGAATATTCTGTCTTTCGTTGGGATAATCTGACATGAGTCACCAGTTGATTTATCTTGCAAATTCATCACGTTCGACTTGTCGTATTTAATAAAATATGATAACATTTGAATTGGCGTTTTGCCAATGACGAAGCTTCTAGATCATCCGATAAGTGCTGCGAAATTTTTAATTATAATTTTACGAACTTTATTGTCCAGCGGGATGAAAATATTTGTATTGGGAATAATTCGACTTGATGGTGTAATGTCTTTACTGAGAATCGAGAATACTTTACAAAACATGCGTTACTACATGCGCAGATGGCGGATCCTTAGAAAAGCAGGGGCGCTCTTCCTTTGGGCAAAATTTTCCGTTCAAGCAATTTAAATGAAAATTAAATGCGCTTTTCATACGCAATTTTCCGGAACAAACCAACCACCTGGAAGAAGATTGCAGAAAAATTTTATGTATGGTACTCCTGCGTTTTCTGGCTCTTGCGTCATCCTGCGAAGGTCTTATCAACCAATGAGATTGCAAGATTTCAAAACTAATTAAGACGAGATTTTCTTTTCAACGAAGCAAGCCCTTGCTTAATTGTGGCGCCCTTATTTCAAAGTGCAGCCAATCTTAAATGTTTGTTTGGGTTTTTTTTGTTGCATTTAAGATAAATCTGTTTCCTCGAAATTTCACTTTTTAATAACGGGCATTAAAACCACTAGAAAAAGTAGCAGTGACTTGACCCATGACAGAGCTAGCGAGAGGCATGGATCTGTTCCTGAAATGATGTCACATACTGCATACTGAAGCTTTGAAATTAGTTTGCTTTTACTTATCTCCAAAGCATGTTAACAGACCAGGTTTTCAGAATAAGCTGATGTAGTTTTACAAATTGCTTTTCGGGCCCGTAAACTGTTCGGGAGTCGAGAGAAACCGGCCCCCTTGTCTGAGAAAATAGCTAATAATAATAGTAATAGTTAATTATTAATTAATAATTATTAATAATTATCAATTAATACTATTATTAATAAGTATTAATTAATTAATAATAATTAATTATAAGTATTAGTGATAATAGTAATTATTGTATTCGCTCCTAGTTGTGGGCTCCAGGTAGGTGTGACCATTCAAACGAAAGCTGTTGCGCAGTGCTTTCGCCTGGTGCCGTTTATTGTGCCGTAGAAAGGTGATTCTAACTTTTTAATGATAATTTGACTTTCTTCTTTTTAGATGGGTGCAAATATTCTGCTGTTTCTCTGCAGCAATATTCTCGGCGCAATAGACTTTTGTATGGCGGACAGAAAACACAGACGGTCAGTTCTAGAAACGAGGCAATCTTTAGAAGTCAAAATCACCTTAGAATCAGAGAATCTTCAACAGGTTTGTTTTGTAGTTTCCTTATTCAAACCGTTTCTGGTACTATGTCAACCATTGACCGTCTGAACATTTCCTAGCAACTCTCCTCTTTCTTTTATTCAGTGTAGTTTAAGGAGATTCCTTAGAAAACGTCCTGTCCTTTAGGACTCGTAAAGGAGAAAATATCATTTCCTTGAGACGTTTTAAAAGCTTAGTGTCAATTTTAAAAGCTTAGTGTTTTTAAAAGCTTAGTGTCAATGAAAATCAGCCATATTGTGAATAATCACGCCCTAATAAATGCGCTAATAAAGCGAGAAAGTCGAAAACCGCGGAATCACCTTAAATATCACCTATGGCTGGTTTACGATTCCATTTTAAGAGACGACTACTTCACTCCGTTCTCCCTAAACAAGTGGCTGCAGAGATGGTCAGCGGCATTGACGCAGATGGTGCTTTTTTAAAAGATGGTGAATTCAACAGGCTCATCGTCAAGAGACATGAGGCGTGCAGGTGACTTATTGCCCGGTTTATCTCGGTTGGTATTTTTTTTCTTGTATAGGTATTATTGCACTTTTCAAAAACGTGCTTACTCTCAAGTTCAAATTTCAATGAACGGTTCTGTTTTTCGCTGCCGTCAGTCACATTAGCGGACCGCGTCAAAGGCCACATCACGCCTTGTCAGCCTGTAAGCTCTTTCCACGAATACGATTAACGGCTGTGAAAAACGATCATGTTGATGAGAATTTACTAAAAGGCGCAGTAAGGACACAAGATTATCCTACATCGGTATCTACATTGTTTAAGGGGAAAGCCTGCATTAAATACCAGAGGTCCGCACCAAACCGGCGTTTGTAACTTTGCTATTTGCTAGTGTTTATGATAATGTTATAAAACTTATGGTAAGTGGCTCACTGCACTACAACTAAGTTACAGTTGCACTTGGGAGTTTGCAATAAGCGCTCAAAAAGGTAGGGCAAGTCGCTCTCGGCTCTCCTACGCTTCTCAGCTGCTTAGCAACCTCCCACCCGTGCAACATGTCAATAGGGCACGCTGACTGTTAACCATCTGTCCATTATGATCGTCTCTCGTCTTCCGACAATTGAAGCAGACTGCGGGGTAATCAACAAAGTTCAGTTCGCGTTTAGTTTCGTCGGCCAATTTGTTCTTGAGTCTAAAATTTCCGGCAATATCACTAACAAAGTCCGTCTCGTATGGTAGTGATATATATAGTGATCACAGCCTGTTGTGTTGCTTT
>BLFK01000802.1:20954-25954 GCA_014634185.1 Astreopora myriophthalma | reverse complement strand
ACTGTCTTCGTTTTCGTGAATTGTGAAAGGACCGTTTAATTTTGCGTGAAACGTGATCCAAACCGCCCTTTTTTAACACCCTCTACATTATCTAGATTATCTTGACGTTTTTTTCTGACTGTAGTGTACCTCTCCTTGCTCATAGTCGTGTCATCTGTTTTTTGTTACAGCGAAAGGAATCTAAATAATCTCTTATCTGAGGTTCTAGATGAGAGAGACCGAGGGTACGTAGAATTACTCGATCAATAAACTGAGAAGCATATTACCATTGACTGTATATTGTTGTGAGCCATTGAAGAAATCGTTCATTGTGGTTTGTTTTCAGCGTCAAAGAACAGATGAATCCTTTCACACTTCGTTTCCATAACGATGACATCGAGTTACAGGTAATTATTTCCCAGATCTCGGTGCTGGACGCCATCTTTTCTAGGACTTTCCTCTTCCCTTTGGGGTGAGGCAACGCAAAGGGAGAGGCCCTGGGAACAAGGCCGAATGTGTTAGATCCCATCCGCCACACCCCCTTAGGACACTTCATGACGATTACACCATTTGATATAGCCCATCCTAATGGCACTGACGTACGCGTTAGAAGAATCCTTGGCATCACATTCAGAATATAATTGAGAGGACAGACCATTACTTCAGCAAGGAATAGTGTTGTGGGGTTTAGCGCGGATCTATAGGATTTTAATTTAGGTCTAAGCACTGATTTGAAAGCGGTTAGCTCAGTGTTATTGTGATAGCTACTTCATGTAATTTCAAATGTAATGGAAAAGGGGCTGTAGCGTATGGGATCTATTGCTAACCATCTTTAAGAGCCTATAAGTAGGACCGTCCATTTCCGCTACTGGGTTCGTGGGTCAGTACGCAGCTATTACAACAGCCCACGCGATTGGCTCAGAAAACAATAGAAGCATTCAAAGAAACAACAGAAACAATTAAGCCTAACCCTAAAAACCATAGAGCTGCGTCCTAAACGGATCCAATGAAATTAGAGGTTGTAAACAGCTGCGTGGTATCTGGGGTTCGTAAACTAACACAGGAGTAGACGGAGCTATACACCTTATTCCAAAATGGCCGCAATTTTAATTCTCTTTTGTTTTTATTCAAATTAGCCCTTGTTGCCTCGTCTTTAAGCCCAAAATTCAAAAGAATATTTAACCTTGAACGAGGCAAAAAGGGCTAATTTGAATAAAAACAAAAGAATATTAAAATAGCAGCCATTTTGGAATAAGGCGTATTTTTGGAAAGACATTTTACGCGCCAAAAAACAGACAGGCACGTTCATCCAATTCATCCAATCAAATGGCTTAGCATGACGCTGATTGACAGCTCATTAGTTATGTCATGTATTTCTCGTACAGAGGAGGGCGCTTGCAACCATGGCAATCGCATTTCGTGGTAATTTTAATATTTTTGATGATAGATATTTCTCCCGTATCAACCTCAAATCAAGGACTGTCCCAGTCGAGTATCGGTGACCAACAATACGACGTAGACCACTTCCGGTATAATAATACTGAGCTTGGCCATTGTATTTTAGCTAGATGTTGCTTCTTGATTCTTTTTTGTTCCATTTGGTTCAATCTGTGTGTTCTACACGACGTGAGAGCCCTGAGGGTAAAACTCTAATGTTTATTATTTAACATGAAAGAGTGAAACTTGATTTTAGACGTTGTGTTTTGCATCAACAGTATGCAATGGAAAAGCAAGAGATGAATGGCGAATCACTTGTTTGTCTCTGCATCGTCATCGTGTTCTGCTTCTTTGTGGAGCTCACAATACTCCCAAGGTAACGTGGGAATAACAAGATGGACCGTTCATCTTAGCTTGTTATCGGGAGCGGAATAAACAGAATGCTGTTCCGTTTATTCCGAAAATGGAATAAATTCCAAAAGAACCGGTAAACCAAAAATTGCGTGTATACTGCATTCTGTGTATCGCCGGAATACACAGAATGTGCATTCTTTTGGCGAGCTTTTGGCGCGGAAATCTTGCGCAGCCGCCGGAATGTCAGTGTTAGTCGTGTCAAGACAAGAGCCCATAACCCGGAGCGTACAGCCTCAATATATTTGTGTCAAGGCGTTTTCACAGACCAAGCTGTTTTTAGTTTGATTTTCCTGCGAATTCAGTCCCCCGCGGGAGCCTTGTTAGCAAATCATGAGCCTTGCGTAATTAATTGTTTGGATGCGTGCAGACTGGAACTGAACTTTTCGCGGGAAAAACTGACTTAAAATAGCTCGCTCTGCAAGAACACCGTGACAGCCCCAGTATGGGAGTTTTCCGCTCCGGGTTATGGGCCACTGGTCAAGATTATTCCGAGGTCAGCTCCACAATGACCGATCCATTTTCGGAATACCAGTTCTTTTGGAAAACCTTGGGTACTTACTTAATTGGCTTAGTTATAAACACGCAGAAAACGGAATTCATGACTAATACCAGCTGTAAGAAAAAACTTGACCTTGAACAATACTGACATAAAACTAGTGGATGACTTCATTTATCTGGGTTCAATGATGTCCTCGTCGGAGAGTGACATCAAACCACGCCTCGGCCTGGCGTGGTCCACATTTTGGAAGCTTGAAAGGCTGTGGCGATCCAAACCAGTCCCTACAGACCTCAAGGTCAACCTGTTCAAAGCAACCTGCCTGTCAATCCTTCTGTATGGCTGCGAGGGCTGGACACTAACAAAGAAATTGGAGGATAAACTCAACAGCTATGCCACCAGCTGCTACAGAATCATGCTTGGGATTAAGAGGCTGGACTTCATTTCTAATGAAGAAGTCCTCAGGCAAGTCCAACAGGAGAAACTTGTGCAGCTAATCCAACAACGGCAGCTCCGCTTCCTTGGACACATCTTGAGGAAGCCAGAGGACGAGCTTGCCAACAAGTATGCCCTATACCACCCACGGCACGGTAAAAGGAAAGTAGGACGCCTCAAGACCCTTTTCCACCAGTATATCGCCAGAGTGATGTGTCAAGATAGCCCTCCGACACCGGAAGAGATCCGGCTGATGGCGCAAGACAGGACGAACTGGGGAAAGCTCGTAGCCGACTGCGGTGCAGTCGGCTGAGTGAGTGAGTATTCGGGGAAAAAATCCAGATTTCCCGGGAAAAAAACTCAAGAAAAAACTCACTCACTCAGTGGCACAGAAAATTTTTCGGACAATCCTAAACGCAATAGTGCCAAAGCAAGCCAATTATTTGCGAAATCACATCATACATTCAGTCGAAAACCGCTCTATGCCATATCATCCTTCAAGCAGATGGAGTCTCTGAAACCCCGCAAACGATCAAACATTTTCGTCCAACATCGTGTGCGAGTCGTGTTGGCCAGGATGGCTTAACGTTTGATCGCTGAGCCGGGCTTAAAGTAGCATTTTTTTTTTGTGCACGTGGCACGAGAAAATTTTAGCGAGGCAGCGTGGTCAATTGGTCCTCAGCTGCGCTTGTACATAGCCCATTGGTCTGCCTCCAGCCAGTTTAGATTCTTAACTATGTTATGCTCATTTGTGTCATTTGTTTCATCGGCCCTGAAAAGGCCCCTAAGGGGAGTGGTCAGTTAAGTATTTGTTATTAATTTTAGTTCTGGCAGGTGCGATCCAGCTCGTGCATCGGTATTCCACTCCTCGATTTGTATCCGTTTGATAACTAATGAACACCAATGATTAAACAGGGCAAAATGGCATGAACAACCTCCAAAACAATTCAAATGTTTTGTTTACACCGCGTACTCAGTACAAGTCGTTGTTTATTCTGGGAATAACGGCCTAGGAGACGAGAAACAGAATGAAAGGGAAAATGCAGGAGTTGACGCAAGGAGGAAAAAGGCAGGAATTGAGGGAAAAAAAGGAACAAAAGAAAAAAGAAATGTAAAGTAAAGCGCACGAGAGTCGGCAGGGTTAGTCCTCTAGAGGATTGCACACGACTATCTCCGTCTCGGTTTCTGAGAAATTAAAATGTGTCAAATAGAACATTTTACAGTTATGGCTGAGTTACCTGGCCTACGAATGGAACTGAGGTTGCCGGTGACCTTGTTTTGATTTTATTACGTAAAAGCAGACTAGTTAGCATTACAACAACGTAACACTGACGTCTTGCATGATAAAAGCAATGCGGTCTTCATCAATACAGAAGCTTACCGGCAGCCTCGTTGCCATTCATAGGCTAGGTGGCTGTTTTGAGCGTAGGCATTTCGGCAATGAACGTCATTCCTTCGTTCTAGAGGCTCCGCTAGTATTGTTGTTTTTGTGGTTTTCTGGTTGTAGTCATTTGTGTATCTTTGGCATTGTGTATGTCCATTCCCTGATTCCTTCGTAATTTGCAAACGCTTTTTCACACCACAGGAGCTTGAGGAACGACTTGACGTTTTCATTGGGAGTGGTGTTGTTATTCGTCCCCACAATCATCACTTCTGCTGCTAGTTTACCCAAGGTAAGGAAAGAAAAGGCAGTTTTTGTCCGAATTTTTTTAAATTGGACTCGTGTGGACCGGAACTGAACTTTTCGCGGGAAAAAAAGTCTTCAAATAGCACGGTTTGTGAAAGCGCTGTGACATAAGCTCAATAAGGGAGTTGTCTGCCCATACGATCCCAGAACGCACCTTGCGTAGCATATTCTCTCCCAGTCTCCCCACGTTTCTGCAGTCCTGCATTACACAATCCTAAGAGGCTGGTTTTCACTAGCGATAAGCACAAAGCATAAGCTTAAGCATTTACATAAGAAAGTGAGAACATCCATAGCATAAGCACAGAACGAGCATAGTTGGTTCTGGTTCTTCTTTTGCTTATGTGATGCTTATGCCACAGTACGAACGAGGGTGAAATAAGCAAAAGCATAAGCGCAAGGTGGTCAGCCAATCATCGCTCAGTTTGCCCCAGAGTTCGAGGAGAAACTATCCGCAAGCAAAATGGCGGATTTTTCGTCCGCCATCTTGAATGAAGTGAAACAAAGCTGGTGAAGAGAATGTTGTTAGCACTGTGCCTGCGTTTGTCCTTATGC
>BLFK01000802.1:12349-17228 GCA_014634185.1 Astreopora myriophthalma | reverse complement strand
GGGGGGGGGGCTGGTGTTAATAAGGAGAAGGTCATTGATTCAGTTGTGCAGGGAAAAGGGATGGGGCACGCAAATGTATGGTCTCCTTAGTAACCGAAATAAGAACTTTTGAGAGGGTAAGGGGGAGGGGGTTAGCACAGAAAAACGCATGTGCTTCACAAAGGGAAAGATGTTCCTCAATCATCATCATCATCATCATCATCATCATCATATCCTTTATTTATACACGATAGGGTTTAAAGCTCAGAGCTTGTGGGGTCGTGTGAATATAATTACAATATGAAACTATATTAAAATAGCGATAACATTACTTACAGAGCACAAAATAATTGACTACAGCAATTAAGGCATAAAATGTCAAATATTTAGAAGCATTTGAAGTCTTGGTAGTGCCTCGACAGCGACTGGGCCGACTGTGCGCTAAAATCAAGTTCCTTAAAATAAAGGTCCTTCTTCACTTTACGATAAAAATCAGTAAACTGGCCCGTAAAGTGACTCGAGACAGCATTCCAAAGGATAGCGCCTCTATAACTTATAGAGTTTTTAAGAAACTTTGAATTAAAACGGGGGACGATTACGTTATTAATGGTGGTCCTGCATTGAGGAACGGGCTAATTTCTCGAGTGTTGTCCACCTTCCGGTTTTGTTTCAAGCCACGACGATGTCTTGTTATATAATTCACTTCCGTCATGCGAACACGGCACCGTTGGTCTCCGAAGGCAGTAGCTTATACATACATAGTCTTGTAAAACCAATGTTTGATTCTTTTTTCAGTCTGAGGATTCTGAACATTGGCGCCAACTCGTTGATGTTGTGGATTTTGCACTCGCTTTGATGGACAAACTAGAATCAATCAACCAAGAATGCTTTAACCAGTTTGTGCTTAGAGTCGGTGAGTGATTCAGACGTGTTTCGTGCACAGGAGTTACCATCGCGATGAAAATTACAGATACTGCTACAGTAATTTGATTCACAAGTCCTCCGATTTGCTCATGAAGTGCAAAAAGGCAGTGGGAAAGACACCTAGTCAATTCTCTAGTTCTTGTTAGTTATTCTTAGTTCTCAATGCAATTGTCTTCGTCTCAGGAATCTGCCATGGTCCTGTGGTGGCCGGAGTGATCGGCGCTAAAAAGCCACATTACGACATTTGGGGAAACACCGTAAATGTTGCAAGCAGAATGGAAAGTACAGGAAAAGCCGGTTACATGCAGGTCTGTGTGTATGATGATCGCTGCCTGTTTTAAGCTTCGAATGTTTAAGCTTTAAGATTCGAATGTCTTTTCAAGATGTAAAACTGAGAAGGAGAAGGGTCGGCCTCTTAGTCATTGATGATATGTGCCATGTTCCTTTAAGGCTGGTTTTCACTAGCGACGGAGTCGGAGTCGGAGTCGTAGTCGGAGTCGTAAGAGCGCTTATGACCTAGTGAAAATCAAAGATCGGAGTCGTAAGCGGAGTCATAAGCTCGACGGAATCGGAGTCGCAAGGATCAGAACGGTTCCATTTTCTTCCGACTCCGCTTCCGACTACGTCGCTTACGATCTAGTGAAAACTGCGTTGTCGGAGTCGCAAGCAGAAGTGGAGGAATAACCCAGTAATAAATACATGTTTTCAGGCGTTGTGATTGGTTTATTCTTCCGCTTATGCTTGCGACTCCGACAGTATGGTTTTCATTTGATCGTAAGCGACGGAGTCGGAGCGGTAACTCAAAAGAATTGCTTACGACTCCGATGTTTGATTTTCACCAGATCGTAACGCTCTACTGTTCCGACTACGACTCCGACTCCGACTCCGTCGCTAGTGAAAACCAGCCTTTAAGGGGCGTAGCCAGGGGAGGGTTCCAGGGGTTCCAGAACGCCTCTTTGGGCTACGACATTGGCTTTAATTTCAAGAGGATATACCAATCGGTTCCTTCTTTCCAAATTCTAAGGGATGAGATCTAACCAGAGGTTTACGGATCACTCGAAGTTTTTCTTTATTCCGAGTCGTTTGTGTCACTCATTGCAAAACATCATCAAACTATAGTCTTATCAATTATAATCTTACCATCTCTTCTGAAAAAGATGTTTGTAATCCCCTCTCAGAAAATGCTAGCTATATCTGACACTTAAATTTTGGAAATTTGTGCTCAGAATCATGGAAATGCCATTTCTGAGGACCTGAAATACAGAAATGTTCTGGTGAATGCCCCCAGACCCCCATAGAGAAGAACGGCTTCGGCGCTCCATTTTCACTCTCGAACACGGAACCCCTCTATGAAAAAGTACTGGCTACGTCCCTGTGGCCGGAGGGCAGTTCAATTGCTCTTTAGTTTGGCTTTAATTTAACGGATATTGACGCGTAATTGCGTAGTTTGCCAAAACTGTTTGAAGAAAGGACTGTCATCCGCAAGTTTTGTTGTCTCCAGCTCGTTTCGCGAGCACACTCCAAAATCCGTCGGGGAAAAAAGTTGGGACTCTTTATATTCTCATTACCTGAAATTATACGTCCGTAAAGTGCGCTTTGAGTTTCAGCTTCAAATCAGCGGCGCGCTCTTTCTGGTTTCGGATTTTACGACAGAGAATAAACCCTTATTCTGTACATTTCTTTATTCAGGTTACAGAACAAACGTATGAAATTCTGAAGGACAAAGGCTTCAAATTTATTTACCGCGGGCCCGTGAAAGTTAAAGGGAAAGGACAGTTGGTTACCTATTATCTCACGGGCAGAGAAGAAACGAAAAATCACCTAGACCTACCAAATATGGCTTTTTGAGGTGACTGTAAATGTCTCGCAAAAACAGTGGAACATCTCTCATAAATCTACCACCACCACCACAAGGTCAACCATTTACCTCAAACCGTGTGCTAGCCTGCTTCCAGGCGATGGTTTGAGTTTTTGTAGCACGAGTTTCGAAGCCCGGTAAATCTGGTCGCCATATTGGACGAGTTAGGTCTGGGCCAGGGAGGGGTGATGGATTTAACGCAAACCATCGCCTGCAAGCAGGCTATCGTGTTGCAAAAATATTTTTGAAATACACGCATTGTACATAGAGCCGACGCTTTCATACATTCAGTGCTTGCCTGAAAGCGGTTTTAAAATGAGGAAGGTGTCTTTTTGGAAATTCCTTTCCTTGTTCCAGTTTTTTTAAAAAACAACGACGTCACAAACATGAATCAAGAATATCTTGGCAACTGAAAGATTGGAATTTGAAACTATTAATCTTCCTCAGCTAAGACACAAAAAGACATCCCTACCGATGACAAAACTTGGCTCCAGTCCCTTTCTGCAGTGCGTACCAGATATGGAAAAGCAGATCAGTGGTCCTGGTCATGGTGCTCATATTTCTTTAAGTCTCGTCACAAATCCACTGGGAGTGAAGGTCATTCCTGCATGAAAAAGCCGACCCAGCAGCAAAATATGTTGCCATGGTAACATCACAGTGGCTGTCATTTTCTGTCTCTTGTGATGTACTAGGTCGACTAGCAATAGAATTATTTCAGTAGAGTTACGACTACCAAAATCCTAAATTCAACATTCTGGAAAGCCAAAATTAAATGAACCGACTTGACTCTTAAATCATGGTTTAGACCTAATCACTAAACTTTAAGCTAACCCTTCCAAAATCATAAATTCAGGATTTTGGCAGTCGTCAACTCTAACTCTAAGTCATAACTCTACTGAAATAACTCTATGAATAGCCGTCCCCTTAAATGCCTCTTACTAACCGAGTTCGACGGCTGTACTGCAAGTTACGGCCCGAGCTCTTTCCAGTTCAATTGACGGCCCGACTGCGAAGCACGAGAGCCGTGAATTGATGAAGAATTGCAAAAAGGAAAAGCAGGACAAAATTCAATTTTCAAAGATATTTCAAAGAAGAAACGCCTTTCTTCATCATTTTGAACGTTCTTTCAAGTAAGCAAACATATTTTCTTCATGGGCACCTTAGGCCAGCAAGATTGAGTGACGACTTTAAACACGAGATTTTTGGTCGATGTTAATTAGGAGTAACAATTTTTTCACTGTATAAAATAGCAAAAATCTCTAGCGAAAAGAAGAAATAATGATTACAACAAGAGTAAATTATTTTGTATATAATGTGGCTCATTGTGAGTAATCCATCAAACATTAATAAGTAAATAATATAGATGTGACACCAAAAATTTCATCGTGAGTGTGTTGATAACAAACGCTCCGCGGATTTGCGATTAAGTTCTTTCCCAGGACCTTTGCGGTAGTAGTCCAAGATGTCGAATAGACCCTGCGAAGAAGGTTCTCCTGCTATTTGACTGAGTGTAGTGCGAAATAAACCGCGGACACTTGGTACAGGACAAATATTTGGGAGACACATTTTCTAGTGATGGATATCCAATATTCGAGGTTATTCTCGCTTATTCTGTCTTACAGTTGTCTAGCTTTGAGCTCTCTTGTGAGAATAGAGACTTTCTGTGCTCTTGATGTGTAGGATTTATTACTCAAGACAACAAATTACAGGCTTAACTTCGAACACGCTCAAAACAGTATGAAATCGCATCGTAGATAATCAAATGGAAGGATAACTTGAATCGTAGTGAAGCGACGAGAATCGAAGCTAATCGTAGGAATCGAGCGGTTAATCGAGCGATTGTGCGTTTGAGTGGCTCAGCTGCGAAAACTGCTTTAAATCTGAATCTAAATCTCTCTCGCCCTTCAATAGTGCTCCAATAACCACACGCCTCGATGACAATGAGAGGAAATAAAAGGCAAAGAAATACGTGGAGAAGTAGCCGGAATAGGGCAGTTTCACCTGATATTCGCCAAGACGATAACTGAAGTATATTGTTGCTGGAAAGACGTGCCATTAAGTTAACCACATGGTTACGACCCGAGACCCTTTACCGTTGTCCGAAGAATATAGGGGCTA
>BLFK01000802.1:2349-7349 GCA_014634185.1 Astreopora myriophthalma | reverse complement strand
CTCTTCTGAATTTTTCTTCTAACTTTACCTTAAGTTTGGAGAAGATTTTACCTCATGTAACTCGCAGTAAAAGAGACTTGTCAGTTTGAGCAATGGAAACAAGTGCTAGCCAAGGTTGAATGATTACAGTCTGAACTCTTAGTGCAAATGCTGAATACACAATGACCCCAATGATCCCAATTCCAATGATCCCAATTCCCACCAGTTCACCTTGAATCACTGATCTGGGTCAGATAAACTTGTATCCAGTGTTTTATTTTTTTGTCAGTGCGTGAGTGGGCGAAATTCAACAGATCCTGCAATCTGATTGGTTCCAGGAGTGGGTGGAATTTTCTCACCAGGCCCGCTCATGGTGGGCAGAATCATTTGCATGCTTACAGCCCTAAAATGTTTGGGTCTTTTGCACGCTTTTTGTTGTTTTTTAGAAAAAAATACAGATGCTATTCACCAGCCTACATGTAGGCCAGTCTGTATTGGGAAAAACTGTGCTCTCTGTCTTAAGTACTGCCCTCAGCCAGTATCCAAGACCTTGGGCACAGTTTTTCCTAATACTGACCTCCCAGCTGGTGAATAACCCGGATGAAGTGACAGATACAGTACACAGAAAAAATGGAACCCTTTACTGTTATACGAGTCAGCTTCATCAAATTCTAGTCGCCACTTTTTTTTTAGTTTGTTTGTTTGTTTTTTTGCCATTTCTAGCTGTCTGTCAAGCTGCAATTTTGTTCATACACTGTATAAAGTCATGTTTTCATGGATTACAATCTACCTAATGAATGTACTTGCAAAGAGTAAATACAGTACAAATATAGTTTTACTTGCCATTCTGACATCAGCATGGAGGGGGCTGAATAGGCCAATGGATCAGTGGATTTTGGAAATATTTTTGCCTGGATTTCAGATTTAATGCGAAATCTTAACAGATTTTGGGATCCCGCAATTCCAGCAGATTGCGGTTTTGATCCTTCTTTTCGGCCCAGATTATGGATTTTGCCTGTAATAAAGTTCGGATTACAGATCTCGCCGATCTCGTTCGGATCACAAGCTATGTGACAAAATAATATTGAGCAGATTCGGATGCAAGTACTTTTTTTTGAATGGATCGATGGATTTCGTTATTAAATCCTAATGGATCAGCAGATTTGCATACCCCTATTCACCCCGCTCAGCATGGCTTGAGACTGGATACAAGTTAACAACTTGATTCTTGAAAACTTGGGTCTTAATAAACAATGGTGGCTTGGTAGTGCAATTTATGCCTTATGCATTTTCATGTCAAACTGTCTTTTTCACAACCATCCCCAACTTCCAATGCAGAAACCCATGAATAATTACATCAGAGGATTCCCAAAGCACTGCAGATGAAAGAAATGCCCACTTTAACAGGTTTTGAAAAGAATTTGCTACAATTGAGGTCTTGGCAGTGGAATTCCATTATTAATTTGGGAGTTCTGACATACTGTAATCATGGATATGGCATATTGCCAAAGTTTTTGTACCAAGCATTATAATGGGGAATATGCAGCACTTTTGAAGAAATGTTCAGGTGTGTCCTCCATTTTCTAATCCCATAATTATTTATGTAAAACTAGATTTAAGCTGCCGAAAGCCAAGACAGTGAAGTTAAGGATACATGTACATGCAGCAGTAGAATGCACCATAAACCATAAACATGAAGCTGCACACTGCTTCAAACACTTCAGACATTTGTGATGATGATGATGATGCTGATGATGATGATGGTGGTGATGATGATGATGATGATGATGATGGTGATGGGTGGCCAGGGCCAAATTGCCGACAAGTAGGCCAAAGGTAAACAGTGATTCCTGAAAAGAGTTTCCTAAACATAATTCTCAGTAGTTGAACTTGAACTTGATTCTCAGTAACTTTGAAGCATGAGTTGTTAGGGGGTGTAGGACAAGCACTTTGGTATTAATTTATCTGAATATCATGAAAACTGGTTTTTATATGGTATCCTATTAGTTGAAGATCAAATCTCAAAGACTGTCCAAAAAAATCCCAAATCCAAAGACTTTCAAATCCCATAGGGCAAATGCTGTGTTCCAAAATAGAATACTGATGTGTTTGTTGTGAGGTCAGAAACTGATTCTTCACTTTGAGGGTAAATCATTCTTCACTTTGAGGGTAATGGTGTTAGAGGGCTTTGCAATATTGTGTTATGATTTCCGATAGGAAACATCTTGATCAGCCATCTGGGATTTCAGGATTGGCCAAATACTTAGGAAACCAGGGTAATAGACTGCAGAGAAATCTAAAAGCGGGTCTGATTATTAAGAGATATATATTCTAACATTGCGAAGGTGAAACTGAACTTTTTAATAGTAAGATTATTCAATAACGTTCTATTTGACATGGAGACTGGTAGTTGATTTTAATTTTTTTGCAGAAATTATGTTATTCAGAGTTACGAGTGGTTGATTTCTATTTTCAGGAATGCTAATCCAGAGCAGAGTGTCAAAGGATAAAGCCCAAGGGAGCAAGTTGGTCTGATCACTGCAAAGGTAAGAAGTCTTCTTGCTTCTTTAACAGAGGGAGGTCAGTGCTTTTAGTCACCATTTATTTTCTCTCTGAAAGTGACAAGATACATGTACGTCACCACAGCAAGCATGTTTTGAAATAGATTTAAAGTGCACTCGGAACCCCAAAGTGTTTTCTTTTGCAAAAGTTAACTTTTAAGACCATTAAACAGTCACAATATTATAGTTTGCCTTTTCTCCTCAAGACCTCACATTAATTTTAATAGCAGCACAAGTTACATTATGTGTAAGTGAACAAACTGGCAGCCATTTGGTCCATGGCACTCAAACACAGAATTCTGAGATTTTCTGTTGCTTTCGTTTTCTCTTTTACTGAATACAAGTGTATTTTAGACATGGCACATCACCATAGTGAGCATGTTATGAAAGATTTTAGTGACAAATTTCAAGATTATTCTTTTTAAGTTCATTTATCTTCATTTTTGATTTTGATTAATTTCCTTTACCGCAGTGAGCATGTTTTGAAAGATACATTTTCTGTATTATTTTCAGCCAGAACATTCAGTTTTTCTTGCTGTTTTCTTTTTCTTCTTTGAATACAAGTTGATTTTTAGACGTGACACATCATCGCAAGCATGTTTTGAAAGGGGTCGGGGAGAAGTTTAAGATGTTCTTCTAAAGTTCTCTTTTGTATGCATACATGTAACTTCCTTTTCAATTTTGAGTTTTTGGGGTCAAATGCAAAGTCATGTACAATTTTATTAATTTTTAGAGATGACACATCACTGCAATGAGCATGTTTTCAAAGAGATTTCAGTCAGAATTTTGAGTTTTGTTTTTTGTTTTTTGTTTTTGTTTTTGTGTTTGTTTGTTTTTAATTGAATACAAGTCTGTCAAGTCAGCAACTTAAGCAGTTGTAAAGAAGCTGTTAAAATCCAGGCTTGAATGGGATTCAAACTCATGACTGTGTGATTGCACTGCACGCTGCTTTGACTACTCGCCGAGTTACCAAGCCAACTGAGAGCTGGTCAATTGCGAGTTCATTTGATGCCATAAAAATTAATGATCCCATAGGAAGTGAATATAATTATGAGGGAATACATCAAAAGTCATATATCAAACTGCAGATAAGAAATGTTATTTTGTAAGTACGATCATGACAGTGAAGTGAGCCCCTTATAAGCAGTTGCAAAGAAGCCAAACAAAAATCCAGGCTTGCATGGGACTCAAACCCTTGACTGTACGAGTGTACTGCAACCTGCTCTACCAGCTGGGCTATCAAGCCAATTGGGAGCTGGTCATTTGTGAGTTTGTATGGCAAACCATAGGAGGTGAATTCATGATAGAAAATAATTATATGAATTGTCACATATTGAACTGTGGATATGAAAATGTTACGATGTAAGTTTGATCATTGCAGTGAGGTCAGCACCTTAAGCAGTCGCAAAGAAGCCTGAAAAGAGCAAAACAAAAAAAAAAAAAAATCAAAACTAGGCTTGAATGGGACTCGAACCTATGAATGTGCAATTGTGCTGCACACCGGTCTACACGGTGAGCTATCAAGGCAACTGGAAGCTGGTCAGTTTTGAGCTTGACATTATATACCTCTGTACAAGGTGACTGCATGATTGAGAATTTTATTATAATTATGAAATGTCCCAGTTGGCTTTTTCAGGGTTCTTTGCAACTGCTTAAGTTTCTGACTTTACTGCGATGATGAAACATACATCATAACATTTCATACATGCACAGGGTTCGTATGGGTCATGGAAAACCGGGAAAGTCGTGGAATTTCAGTATTTAGTTTCCAGGCCTGGAAAGTCGTGGAATTTAATTGTGGGTCATGCAAAGTTAGAAAATTATACAGCTACTGTATGTATGATAGATGTCAAAGCAAGAACAAAATGAAAGAAAGGCATGTTATCAGAAAATACCCTAAAACAAGGACAATTTTGACAATTTTCGAAAGTGACAGCAAAACTTTAGGTCATGGAAAACTGGAAAGAGTCATGGAAGAGGTCATGGAAAGTCATGGAATTTGAAAATCGGAAGAGAGTACGAACCCTGGTGCAGCTCAATCTATGACAATCCCATTTTGTGTGGTTATTCTCTATCACGAATACAACTGTTTCAGACATGACACATTACATCACCATAGAGAGGATGTTCTGAATGAAATTTCAGCAAGGAATTCTAAAATTTTCCCCTCAAGCTCTCATTTGTACTTGTGTAACTTCCTTTTTTATTTCACTGGTCGAATCTGCTGTAGCAATAATTTATCCATCAATTTTGTGTTCAGTCGATCCCCTAGAATGGTAAGGCCACGAACATAGGGTACGTGTATGAGCGCTTTGTATAGGAGAACTAATGAGTTTGTCTTATCTTTGGACAAAGTGTTATAAGGGAACAAAAAGCCTGAGGGGATGTCATCAGCAAACTTATCCCTCCCAACCACTCCTCTGGGGGGAGGGGGGTTGACGCATGGGGATAACACGCACA
>BLFK01000799.1:238687-242958 GCA_014634185.1 Astreopora myriophthalma | reverse complement strand
TCTCTTATGAGAGTAGAAATCTAATCTGTTCAATTAATTTTTCTTTATTTACTTTGATGATTAATGGCTACTGTTTCTTTACCCTGCGAGCAGTGGTTTCTCCTACGCCAAACGATAGAGAAACGTTTCTCTCTGATTCATCATCTGGCCATTCCTGGATCAACACTGGCTACTGGTGGGCAAAAGTAACATTAGGCAGTGTTTAAGGCAAGCGTCTCAAAATTAAATGAAGATTTCACCGACAGACCAGAAAGAATGATTGTGTGCTCTGTGTAGTGTATGATATCAGCTACATCACCTTGACTTTGGCTGAATTAGAGTGGCTATATGCTGTGCTGATCTTATACAGAAAAGCAGAAGTTAAGGTTAGCTCTCAAAAGTGCCACCTATTCACAGCACAATTAATAACCTGGCTAGCAAAAGCAGTTTCTATCAGCCCTGCATGGCCAACCCTGACATCTGCCTTCAATTTTCGCTTTCCTAGTAGCAGTCTGCTCATCCTTTCATGGTGTTATCTGCAATTCCTAGTTCACTGGTTGTCTCTTACAATAATTTGGGAAGTTCAGGAAAATTATTCTCTGTGGATACAAGAATATGAGAAGTTTCTTTCTAGAAGCAAAGAGCAAGTGCTTTGTCTGTTATCTCTGCTGGTCTTACTATTTTATTCAAACACAGAAAGGCACACTCAGAAGCCAGTAATAATGGCACTGCTGCTATGACCTGTTAAATATGATTTGGTAGACTGTGTGACAAAGAGAGCCTTATTTGCTTTAGTGGTAGCTGTGGGTTATTTTGACCTCTACCTCAGCTTACTCTTCAAGAATTAGAAGGAATTTAAGAACATGGAAGGACAGACAAAACAGATCAGATTACCATGTTTTGGAGAAATGTTTTTATAAGGCTTTAAACTGAAAGCCAAAAGTTTACATAATATTATGTAAACCCTTCAACTGGAGAATGCTTCTCCATGCATCTTTAAACAGATCGAGACAGTTGGGAAGCATTACATTAAAGTTGATTATTGCTGGGGCAGCAGACCTGTGAATAAAGAAAGTCTCTCCCGATTCCTTGTGTTAGTTACAGGTACTATGAATGCACCCAGACAAATGACCCATCCAGGTTGTGAGGAAAGTCAAGAAAAAGACGCTTTGGATAAAATTGCTTACAATTAAATGCTCAACATAGTGCTTCCCATCCATGAAAGCACTGTAAGGAATGAAGATGCAGAATTACAGCAGAGACAGGCCATGAAAGTTTGCACCAAACACCCACTCTCATAAATCATTGTCATACCATGCCCCCTCAACAACAGAGCCCTAGTCTAGCAACCTGTGAATGACTCAAGTTATCCTGACATCACCTGAAACTGATGAACAACTATGGGCCAATTTATGTGCCTCACTGAACAGCTGACAAGGCTGATTGAGACTACACAGCCTACCACATCTCAAAAACCAATTAAAAATCCAGCATGTAAAAAAGTAGTGCAACAGCACAAATCTACAACTGGTATGTAGGTGTAGAACTAGAACACCTGAATGGATAGGTATGAAATTGATGATAAAATACACCAGGAGGGTGCAAAACGCTATTGTACACATGTACTGTATTTGTTTTTGTTTTGTTTTTTCTTGGGGGTGGGGGTCATCTGAATTTGCTTGTACTTAAAAGGTTTACTTGAAATAGGGAGGTCTAACGTAAGCAAACCCAAGATTGCATGATAAGCATGGTCTTGATTAAATTAATGTGTTTACTTAATAATTGTTGGACAGGTGTGCTGCAAAGAGCAGCAATTCTCAATTCACAAATATGTACTTCAGTGAGAAGGAGGAGGACAAGGACAAGGAATACATGCAATGCTATGGAGTGTTGTTCTCAGTTTGTTGTGTTTAAGGAAGTTTGAAAGGGCTTTTAGCCAGGAGTGCAAGCATATAAACAACACATGCCATACCTGAACTGCTTGTGTCAGCTTAAGAATCAAAAGTTCTATAAAGAGTCAGAGCACACGCATGTTGTGCCTGCTGAAATGCTGATTTTGTTGTCTTGAAATTTTTGAAGTTCCATGACTTCAGTAGCCCATATTTCTGTCTCCAGGTGGTGGATTTTTCTCATTTTTTCAGTGATAATTGTAATTGATTTGGAGCATGTTGCTGGCTTTTATAGAAAAAATCTTTAGGTAGGAAAAAAGTTAGGCACTTACAGGTACATGTACATGTATTACATGTAATTCATTCTTCTTGTAAACTACCCTACAGATTTGTTTTAAAGGCCACTAATTTTGAAGATATTTCCAAGAACTTTATTGCAGCCTCATGCAAAAACATTTCAGTCTCATTTTCAAAATGAGGCAAGCAAAGTCGATTTTGGAGGTGCAGTAGAATATGTCATTGTGTTGCTATGGTGACAGGTTTCAAGGTAAAAATATTGTAAAATTATACCTAGAATGCTTTCTTTGTTTCTAGGTTAAATTTCACGATAAGATGGTGATCCAAAGTTCAGTTAATATTGTCCCAAACGAGAGACCATATGAAGTTCCTGTAAACACCATTTTGAGCCACCTTTAAAGCCTTGTCCCTTTGAGGCACTAAAGTGTTTAAAATGTGCTGGTTCTTTGCTAAATTTTCATTCTTGTACACATCACTATATTAGTATTTGTTTGTATTTTTTCTACTCCATATCTATTACTTTATAGTAAGGTTGGTGGCTTGATCCCTTTACAAGCAACCCTTAGTTATTAAATAAATGACTTCCTGTTTACTTACTGTCTTGTAATCTCGCAAGATTCATTTGGGGAAACACAACAAAAACCTAAAAAAGTCCGCCATTAAGCTGGAAGCACATGTTTTCTTTGTTATGCGCCACTGCGCATGAACCGAGCGTTACCAAGCAACATGAAATATAAATGATACCGCTGAATATCATGACTGGTTCTCATATGCCGCTTATATACCTCCGATGACCTGCGTTGTGGTCACCGGTTGAATTGATTTTAAATTCGTCCCAGTTGCACCGTAGCGGTGCCCCAGATGTACTTGGGACGTATCCCCGGTAAACTCGAAAAAGGGTGCCAAATCAATTGGATGGAATGAATTGTGGGATAAATTTGCCCGCTGGGACATCGCCGACGATCGCCGACTACGTTCTCATAAAATATTTTCATCGCCAACGTTCCTGAAGAACCGCACACATGCCTGCGAAGTTGAACTCAAGTCAACTTCGCAGGCATGCCGGCGGCAAAGGCCTGCGATGGTTGTTGTTGCCGCCGGCGTATGTTCTCATATGTCGGAACAGTATCCCAGGCAGTACCGGCGGCTGTGTCGCAGGTAGTTCGGCGGCATATGAAAACCAGGCTTTACAATTCACATTATTGCCAAAATAATGCTATCATGTTTGATTTTAATTGTTTCCTTAACATTCTTTAACACAAGTGTAATGGCAGTAAATTTACAATCATGGACAACAGGTCTTTGGACAAATGTACCCTGTAAAATCCAACGTCTGCATGCACCATCCAAGGAAGCCATTGTATAATCAGTTTTATTATACAATGCTGATGCTATCGCAATTTTGATTGGCTAAAAGCAACCCGCTAATTCTAGATGGCGCTGTGTCATCGCGTCACATCTACAGACACTGGCATTTATGCATGTAGGTATGACGCGTTTTTGCAGACAATGGTTTTCGTTCTGTGAAATGTCTCAACGCTTCTACATTTATAGTTGTATAATAAAACAATTATTGGATTCGGTTTTCGCATGATAGCGAAATTATCAAGGCCTCGGTTTGTGTTATCCGCCTCAGCCTTCGGCTTCGGCAGATAACACAAACCTCGGCCTTGATAATTCTCGCTATCATGCTCAACCTCAACCAATAATTGCTTATTATATCACTCCCCTAATCCAAAGCTCTTGTCCTTGATTGTAGCTTGGTAAACTAGTTAGCTATAACTACACTTCCACTATAAACAAAGCAATCATGAGATCAAAAAGTTTCGTTGGCGAGAGCCAATAAAAGTCATGTTTGTAAATCAATAAAATGATTTCATGCATCAAAACAAACCATGGAAACCCTACAAGAACTCAAATTACTGAACAATACAACTCAATACCACACCATTAATTACAAAAAAAGTTAGTGCGCCCAACCATACAATATTTTCTTTTGCAAATGTTAAACTAAGACCATAGAACAAGATTTAAATTTCACAGTCAAAACAGGCCGTCTTCCTCCCACATGTGCAGTAATAAGTTCATTATTGCAAAATAATTTGA
>BLFK01000799.1:223687-231187 GCA_014634185.1 Astreopora myriophthalma | reverse complement strand
TTTTCACCATACAGACCTCCCAGCCTGCAAATAACATATATATCTTTTTTTACGTCGTGTAATTGCCCCCGCAGGGTTTTGGCCCAGACGGCCAAAACCCGAGGAGGCACTCTAGAAGTCTCCGCGTATTAGCGACGAAAATTTCGCCGTAGCAGAAAAGACCTCGATTTTTCAAGGACAGGGCTCGCAAAGGATTGCCGAAACTTCGCTGGGGGTCGAATAAACACTCGAAGCATAAACACTTCTATTCAAATGTTATTCATAGTGCTCATGTTGAAGTTTCAATACATTTTTTTCATAGGACTTTTTATTATATTAGGCAAAATATCTATCTTTTTAAGTTTCTACTTTTATATGAAATTTTCCAGATTTCTTCAAATAACCAAACCTGTCAGATAACAATAAAAAGTTTGAAAAATAAACGGTTATTCCCAATACACAGTCATTTCAGCACATATTCTCCACTCCATTTTATAAAAAAAGCGGGGGCAGCTTTAGTGAAAACTATTACTAGTATTTAATAACAGGATTTCAACCCATCACCTCTGTATACGAATCTGACCACCAGACCTATGGGTTCAAATCCTGTAAAAGCCCCAACCTTTTTTCACATTTCCTTAACAGTAATTGTTTAAATTTAAAATTGCCTAGATAATTTCAAGCATCAAATTTTGCACTTCATCCCTAATTCACTTCATTTCATATTTTCAAAGCTTACACTTTGGCCAGTTATTCAAAGGGTAGACAGATCACAAGATAGAGATCACTAGCTATAGATCAAAGGACTGAGTCCTTTCAAAATGATAACCTAAAAGCCAGGGAAAATTTGGAATACTTTGGTTTGAAAATGCTTTGTCTTAGTGGTCAGGTGAACATGGACACTTTTGAATAGTACGTGGTGTAAAAATGGTGTAGACAAAACTTGGACCCACCCCCCTTCTGGACCCCCCTTCTGGACCCCCCTTCTGGACCCCCCTTCTGGACCCCCCTTCTGGACCTCCTTCTGGCCCATAAGAAAATAATAAAAAGTAAAAAATAAAAAATAATAATGAAACAAAAACAAAGCGTGTGTTACGTACCTGACCGCTTGGATAACACGACAATTGCCTCCCATTCAGGTAAAAAGTGGATTACAAATGCAAATGATCAAGCGCTTACCATCCTAGTCACAGAAGCGATCGTCTTCTTTGTCGCAAGCAGAAATTCCCTAGCGTGTCACGCAATCTCGGATCTTAAGTTCCGTGAACAGATTACTCTTATTATTATACAATGCTGATGCTATCTCAATTTTGATTGGCTAAAAGCACCCCGCTAATTCTAGATGGCGCTGTGTCATCGCGTCACATCTACAGACACTGGCATTTATGCATGTAGGTATGACGCGTTTTTGCAGACAATGGTTTTCGTTCCGTGAAATGTCTCAACGCTTCTACATTTATAATTGTATAATAAAACAATTATTGGATTCGGTTTTCGCATGATAGCGAAATTATCAAGGCCTCGGTTTGTGTTATCCGCCTCAGCCTTCGGCTTCGGCAGATAACACAAACCTCGGCCTTGATAATTCTCGCTATCATGCTCAACCTCAACCAATAATTGCTTATTGTCTGGCATGTGCTAACTTGCTGCGTTACGGTTCAGTCAAACGCTCATCAAAAGCTCAGAATGTTTCGGTTCCCCTATTCACCTTTTTCATTTTGTTTTAGCTTTCTTTTTACCTATTCTGTACGTGCATTTAGTACCTTGTCATCTTCGGCAGAGGTTTGTCATTGTAGCCTGATCGTGTCATTTGCCAGACGGTCACGCCAACAATGGTCAGGCGATAAATGCTGATTGTGCGCCAGAGGGATTCTTCCCCGGGGGGGGGGGGTACTCCCTTATAAGGGCTTAATGGGGACGTGCGGCCAGCCAGGGTATGTTTTTCGGGATTTTTGTCTTAAACAGGGTATCGAATTTATCATTTTTTTGTCTTAATCAGGGTGGCGATTTTTCAATTTTTGTCTTAAACTGGATATCTTTTCTCGGACGATAAACAGCAACAAGCTCTTGTGAATTAATATTGACTTCCGTTGACTTTGGCATTGATAATGTCTTAAACAGGGTATCAAAAATCGGAATTCTGTCTTAAATAGGGTTGGAAAATCAGCGATATTTGTCTTAAACAGGGTCAGGGTATGAGGGGCCGCGCCGCACCTCCCCACCCAGGGATATATCGAGTACCCCCCCGGGGATTCTTCCCAATATAACTGCGGCATCTGAAGTGATAGCGTACCTGTGAAAATTGATACACCTCGATATTTCTAAAGGCACGGAAAAAAAATCACCGATTGCGTGGGATTGCACACTGCTTTTCTTAGAATTTAAGCCGCCCCTGACGCCCGTCACTCCTGAATAAACACTTCTTGTCTCTTCTTGAGTTATGCGACCAATGTAGGTGGTGACACCGGAAGCGATTATTTCGCATGGCTTTACCGAAATAATAATGACCGGCTCTGAAGTGATAGTATCGGACTCCGCGATATTTCCAGTAGCCTCCCACACAGACCATGTGGGACGAACACGTGACGAAGTCCAAAGGACGTCTGCGTGTGACGCTATACTTCCGGTAGTATGAAAAAAAATTCCCTATTGAGTGGGGAAGACAAACCTTTTCTTCGAATTCTGAAACCCGCCTAAGCGGCCCACCAGTCATGATCCACCCATATAAAACCAATACTCTTATAAAATCTCAGTTTTCAACGATAAGAAAAGCACAAGCGAAAGAACCCAAGTCCACAGAAATCGGAAACACTGTAAAAAAAAGGAGGAAGGAACAAAACGCAAGGATAAGGTGTATGTTGATGTTCCGAGTCCATGAGATTTCCCTTTCACCTATGGGTGCCCTGTGGTGAGAAAATTCCCTCGTGCTTCCGGTTCTAAGAAAAACATTGTGTCATTTCCACATTTACAAAGAAAACAACATTCGCTTGTTTATACATCGAAAGATACTGACGGACTGTGGGGGAAAAGTCCCTCATGGGCTTTTCATTATATAAACAACGCTCTTTCGAATATGCAACTTAAATTGCCCAGGAAAGCAGAAGGAAGGCTGGATAAATTGCTGTATTCTTACATATAGAGTTCTGCAGGTAAGCTCAAAGTTTCACGCTGCATAATAAGCTGCATTCGTGTGTTTTGTTTCTAATTTTATGCTGATACATAGCAGCCTGTAGCAGTTAAAGCAGTGACCGCGGCTACGGTAGGGAAAAACGTCCCTTCAAAGTACATTTACAACTCTGCGCTGTCTCACTTGAGTATTTGGTGATCATCTCATCTCACTCACGTTGTGGGAGTATTTATTCTACACGGTATTGGTTCGAACGGCATTGAAGTAATGATAAAGAGTGATTCATTTTTATGTGCCCATGTTGTTGTCGAAACCTTAAATTTTGGTTAGTTCACGTTGTCGTTTTACAGAGTACAGGAAAGGAACTAAAATGAGTAGAGCGACTTTCGCATGACCTTGAAAAAGTGTTCGCAATTTGTTCACGGACCAATGTTTGGCAAGATTAGAACAAAGCTTCTCCTTATTCCCGCCAAGGAAACTCCTAATATGTGAAGCAAACAGTTCGATTGCCCAATCACATCGAGAGATGACGTTGTTTTTCACCCGAGTTCGCTTAGCCAATGAAAATTCGCGCTCGTTTGTTTTTGTTCTATAAGCCAATTAAATGTTTTGCATTTTTACGCTTTTTTTTCAAGGTCACACGAAAGTCGCTCTATCACTTTTGCAGTGGGATTATTTTTTCCTAATTTATAAACCAACAGCTATTGTTTTCGCTGTGAAATGATTAAGCAGCACGATTTCACACGATGTTGTAAAAAGGTGGTTGTTATGACCAAGAAAGCAAGAAGATGTCTGAAGCAAATGCATGAATGGATGGAAAGGAACGATGCTCCCATGCAGAAGGATAGCATACAACTTGACGAGCCGCGGACACTACTTCAAAAATGGCTCTGTAAATTGAGTATTCTGTAGTTGCTCCAAATGACATCATGTTTGACTAAGCGTTACATTTTTCACCAGTTCCTTTGTTAACAAGAAGAAGTGATGAAGATCTTTACCATCAATTCCATCACCATCTTCGCCTCGCTCATGGTGCTGTTTAACTTGTGCAATACGCCCATTGTTGAGACGGGCCCTGCGGCAACAGCAGCTTGCATCTTGGCTTGCTGTGGCACTGCCTGTGCTTCTGCTTCAACTGTCTGTAAGCTAAATATACAATGCATGGTTTTAAGATTCGTTCACTGTCAGGGGCTTTAGTAACTAATAATCATTTGACTTGATTTGCGCTGATTTTTAATTTCAGTTTACAGTGTCCCCAATTAGTGCTCCAGCGCTAGAACGACTAGACACTTAAATAAAGTTCTTTCCCTTCCTTTGCTTCCTTTCCTTCAAGTTCAAGTTTATTATTTCAAAGTACATGTACTTTAGCTATTACTCTTACCCGCAAATACAGCGGTTTTCAATTGAGTGTCGAAAAGTAATTAGCGAATTGCTTTGGTTTTGCATTACTTCACTCAGTGATTGGCTCAAAGTTCTCGCGCCACTTTTTCAACCAATCAGAAGTAAAACCAAAACCAATCGTGGCTCGCTCGTGCACATTTTCCCGCGCTTTGTGTTGGCTACTTGTAATTACTTCGAGTTTTGATTGGTTTACTTGATTGTCTCCGTCCTTTTTGATTGGCCAAAGTAATTACTTTGGCAACAGCTAGCAACAGCTAATCTAGGCGGACAGAATGAGAGATGAATACAGTTACATATTATACATTTTTTTTAAAAACGAATGCCCCTTATTAACGTATGTTTTATTGTAATACAGATATATTTTTTTGGTATAATAATTACATAGGTGATTATTGAAAATACTCTGCGCTGATTGGTTAACCTGGAATATTTAGCGTAGAGATTACCGACGGAAGAATATCTTGTGTTGTACGCATGTATTTCACTCGTAGAATTGAAAAGGTTAGATATATTACAGGATGACGAGTTATTGAAGACATCATGCATTAAAATCGACACTGATTTAAAATAAAGCAAGCTGATTGATTAAAATATCGGTCATTCGTGTTCATGTGCCGTAAGGCAGTCACCTAAGGAGACACATCTGTCAACTGCTTCACCCTTCAAAAGACAATAACTTTAAATGATTTGAAAATACAGGGGTTTACCTAAAGCCTGGATAATCCTTATGGTGCTTAACTATGTTGTTATCTTTATCAAGAAAATTAATTTTTATATACCTAGACTTTCACTCAACAAAATGAGCACTATGATTGGTTGATTCTTGGTCATGTGCCCCTGATCAAATTCAAATGTATCCCAACTGGGATACAATTCTGCAGTTGTTGCCTGCACAGAATACAACAGCAATATACAATATATAACGAAGCACTTAATATATAACAAACCACTTTTTTTTCCTGCAGGTCTTCCCCTTGGGGCAGCAACTGGTATATTTGGACTCCTAGCTGCAACTGGATGTTTCATGGCTGCAGGAGGAGGGTGTGCTGCTTGCGTCAGTCTGTGCGTCCCTACAGTGTCTCTTCCAACTCCATAGACTCCCAAACTGAAAGAACAGTCAAATTTAAAGATGAAAGCAACCTAGTTTTCACTGCTTGTATGCTCTAGGATTGGACCTATTTTGTATACCATCCCATGTAAGGTAGTCTCACTCAATCTTGGAGGTTGCAGGTTGCAGGTTAGAGTTGCTGTTCACTGTTTCACCATAGCTGAAAGAACCTAAAACTTTACTAATGCTAACATTAGGCCTAAAAAAACAATGTTTGAGCCTAAGGTTAACAATTTTGTGAAGGTTTAGGTTGTTTCAGTTATACTGAAACAATGACATGCAACCCTAACCTGCAACCTGCACTTTACACCCTCCGGTGTATATCTACATGTAGGTGATGTGCCTCGTATGGGGTCTCGGACTCTTTTGTGGATCATCCTTATGGCGCTATATTTTCCTTCTCCTTTTTTCCTTCCTTTGTAATGTGTTGGCATTAAATAGTAATAAATAAATAGATATATAAATAAATAAATAAATAAATAAGCTTTTGGAGGATTTCGTTTGGCACATTTTTGCGTGACCTGCCGGGGAAGGACTTGAACCCAAGACAGGATCGATCGATGAAAGGTTTTTGCAAAAAAAAACTTTCCCGAGCATAGCAACGAAGTTTCAAGCAGGCGTTATCTTTATTTGGTTAGTGTTTGGTATCATATCTCTGCGTTGCCGTCATGCTCATCTTCTGGAGTGTGTTTTTGTGAAATATAACCTCTGGTTGTTTCCTCGTCGGTCCACACTATTCAAGTGGGCGAGGAAGACAATACAATTCAAATCTATTTTCATGAAAGTAAGGGGGGGACACACCCAGGGAGACTTGACATTTTTGCCTATTTTTATGTCAAATGCTTTACCCAGGGGGAAAACACTGATGTCAAATACCCCTTCCCTGGTTCTAAATTTGTACATTTTGTAGCACTGGTGACATTAATACACGCTATTTTACATTACAAATGTGATCATGTCAAGAAACCAGTACAGCACTATTTCCATTTTCCCGCCAAAAATCACGGCATATATTACTTGAAAGAAAACACGCAACTTCTTGGTCGAGTGCATTTTTCTAGTGCAAAATCACGGGGAGCTAATCACGATAGAAGTTTCATAATGATGGGTAGTAATTACCATGAAAAATTAATCTTTCAATTACCTTATTTGTGCTCTCTTTTGATACTCAGACTATCAATCGCAGGGCCGTAGCCAGAAAAAAATTATGACTGAGGCAACGACCATTGTTAAATTCTCTTTCTAGGTATTTAGAGTGTTTAGTTATCACTTTATTTAACAGAACGCTTTGATCACGGATTAAAAAAAAAATGACTGAGGCAAGTGCCTCGGTTTGCCTCATACTGGCTACAGCCCTGAATCGTTCATGAGAATAACACTGAGATCAAAACACTCACCTCCTTTGACAAATTCTTGAAATCCCCTCGCTGCCACAGCCTTTCTTTTACGTCTTCTTGTATCCCAGGCCTTGTAAAGCGGCATTTCCCAAGCGCCTTTTCACGAGGCTTTTAACTCCAACACGATAATGAATATTCAGAAATTAACAGCCAAATTTTACACGATCACTTGTGCGTGGCATGAAGGGCACCACACGAAGCAACTTCCAAAATGGCGCCGCAATCCCAACTCCTAAGGAGCTCTGGGTGTAATTTCAAGATGGCGGGACTAGGCTCCAGGCTCCTGTAGATTTTGTCAAATTACCCCACCCTCGGGAACTTGTGTTATGTAAAATCTTTAACCATTCCTCACCCACGGGAAAGGAAATACTGTCAAATCTCCCGGGGTCGCCCCCCCCCCCCTGGGGCTTAACATTGACTGGAGCATAAAGGAAGAGAACTTCAAAAACATGTCTTCATTTTGAACTAAGAAGTTCGTAGTGTAATAA
>BLFK01000799.1:196187-218687 GCA_014634185.1 Astreopora myriophthalma | reverse complement strand
TTATTGAAAGAAATGATTATGAAGTGCGGGTTAGAAATCAGCTGACGAAATGATCCTCACACTTGCTGGACAATTTAAATTGTCTCTCCTCTCAACTGTGTGGCTTCATAGCTCAGTTGGTAAGAGCACTGCACCGGCATCGCATCGTGGGTTCGAATCCCGTTGGAGTCACTTGAATTTTTCAAGTGCATATGTTGCTTAAATTGTCCAGCAAGTGTGAGGATCATTTCGTCAGTTGATTATTATTATTATTGTCAAGCATTAACCTTCAACTTTGATCAGAAATGTTTATACCTCCTATAAATTGCCTTGAAGTTAACTTTTCAGTGTTTAGTTTCATAGCAGCAAATTTGTCAAGCTGGGTGGGTATTACCGCCGGTGTCGATAAGGTAGCAAATCATGGGGAACCGAAGCTTTTTTTTTATAGGTCGAGCAGTTGAACCACTTTGCTAGTATGATCGGTCTTGACCTGCAATGGGAGGCTAGAGACATAATGTTTTGGTCTGTGTTATGTCTTTTTGTCTGGTTCTTAAGTGAAACTTTCAATGAGTGGTGGAATCAGTGTTTGATGATCAAAGAGAATTCTTCCCATTTTTCAACGGCAGTTAACAAATCAAGTATCGTGCATGTAAATAAAATCGGAAAATAATTGTGCAATCTAATCTTCTTTTGTTAAAAGAAGAAAAATGGTCGCATCATGGCTGGAAAATAATTTTGCTTTCTTTGTGCGAGTATATTGCTTTAATGCTTGGTTTGTTATTTTGTAGGCTTGCAACGGTATATTTGGATGAAGTTTGGTTCATCCTGATGAATTTCCACAACAATTCCGAACCGAGGGAGATCTTTTTGTCTTGGATATATGATAAATTTTGCGCTTAAAATCAGGTTAATTGTAACCTCTGAAAATGAATACATAAGTTAAGTGGTGTAAATGATTAAATGTTCCAAGAATAGCTGTTAACTGCCATTTGTTGTATTTGATTTGTAAGAAAGCAATGTGAGGGTGTTAAAAAGGCGCATGCCATTTACTTAGACAACCAGATTTGCTGCTTGAAAATATTGAACAAAGGTTTTACCAATGTTCAAATAATTAATGAACTTTGAACTGTCGTTGGTGGGTATAGTGAGAATTATGACTCAATTATCTAATTATTGATAAGTCCACCGATAAGTGGTCCACTCCCAAATATTTCAACTGGTACTGTTACATCTACTTCTGCTTTTTTTTATAAATCCAAATGTAATGGTAAGACAACCACTTGCCAATTCCAGTGACACCCCCCCCCCCCTCCCTCCCTCCGGTGTTTAAACTATTTCTAACAGTCAGCAATTGTCGCAATCAACTTATCGCCATTTTATTTTATCGTGTGAATGGCGAAGTTCTAAGACATTTTCCACTTATTTTCTTAAAATATCACAAATCGGAATGTGACCAGTTTCTCTTAATCAGCATCTTTATTTGCATTAATTTGAAGAGGACTTCATTAACTCCCTGATTGAAAGTTTTTTTGCAACTGCTATTCGCGATCGAATACCTCCTGGTGTAATTCTTTTTGAATTGGGCCAACTTTCTGTCATGATTTATGATTATATCATTTGTATAAAGTAAGTTCTGCTTATTTATCAGTTTTTCAAAATGAATTGATGTTTCCCGGATCAGGTTGTGAGTTTTTATGTCAACGCAAATCCAAGCAAAGTTTTGCTTATTTATTTGTTGTTAAATGTACATGTAAAGGAAGTAAACGGTTGTCTATGGCCCAAGATGCCCATTACCCCGTGGAGGGATCGCCATTCCCTCGTTCACAATATACTCTGAGTTAAACATGTGGCGAGATCTTGTTACGTTCGTGGATACGGTTGATTTCCGCTGTTCACTCACTGGGTGAGTGCAGGCTTGTTTCCCGAACTATTTGGATCAGTGTTTCTTGGGTGTATTTCGGGTGGCAGACTTATTTTTTAACTAAAAGAACGGAAGCGTTTTAAGAGACAATTTTTTAACAAAATTGTTTTCTGAAAAACACTTGAAGTTTAATTTCGGTAAATGATCGTTTGTAAGAGGCTGTGTGTATGAAAGATAATATATATTTGAACTTCGGATACAAGGATTGCCGTCAAGTCTCAACGTTACTTGAGCAGTATGAAAAATCCCGGCTTGGACAGGACTTGCACCTGTGACCTCAGTAATACGGGTGCAGTTTTCTGACAACTGAGCGGGCCAGGTGGGATGTGACACAAAATGGTGTTGCAAGTTTTCGATAAACAGGCCCCAGACATGTGTCAGCACTGTTAATCCTCTCTCCACAGGGATACTGAAAGTGAGGTATCCTTTTGAGCGCAATACACAGCGCTATCTTAGCCTGCCTAGCTGGCGGTATTGTAAGCGCGCGGCGAAGCCGCGAGAAATACTCAAAGTCCTCCTCCCCATTCTGCGCGCAGTTACGCCGCTTGCTTTTAGCGGCCAAAACTTTATTCTGCGCGCCCACAATACCGCCAGCTACGCAGGCTATCTATCTCTAGATCAACAGGGACCTAAAAATTTGAGAGGTTTATGTTTATGTTTACTATTTAAATTGGGTTGAAAATTGTATGTAATCCCGTCGAATTATTTGTTGCGAGCGTATTTTTCACCTAGTAACTTAATTAAATTGCAAAGACACATTTGGATATGCAAAAATCCGTACAGCTCCCCACATTAATTATACATGCAGATTCCTACTCACCCTCTTCCAAATAGGACGAGCATGAATAGAGTTTGTGCTAGGAATATGCATGCATAATGAAGTAGGGACCTGTAAGGAAATCTTACCAAAATGTCTACTCGATCCTCTCTATTTCCAAAAATCTGTCAAAAGTTTTTTTTTTAAATGAAAACATTTCAATAAATTTTTCAAATCGTTTGTGTAAACATGTAATTTACATTGGCTACAGGTCACAAAATCCACCCTTGTTAATGAAAAGATCCAAATATGGTCTTTAATTTAGTCGATTTATCAGACTGATTATCCGTGGGTAGCGAATCACCAGGCTCATCTTAAATTTGCTTAAAATCCTCAGTGCTGTTTATAACACATTCATGAACTCATATTTCATTACTCTATCTGCTTCAAATTCCATGCATTCCATTTTTGTGCGTCACATTTCTCCCCTTGAAGATTGTTTTCCAAAATTGGTGGAAAATCTGTCAGGGCTGAAATCAGTAACAAAATTAGATTCACTTATTCTTAAAAGCTAGACCCTGATGTTCAGAGGCAAGATAACATTATAGACGTTGACCACTTGAGGTTTTTGTACATGCCATTACTGAGATGTATTCGGACTGTGTACATTCTAATACATGATAAAGTTATCTGGTTCTAATACAGGATAAAGTTATGTGGCTTTAGAACAACTGGGCCTGGATTTCTAATATATTCTTTAGATAAAAGTAGACAAAGTTTCGTAAGAAGGTTTCTGCTTAGAAACATGTTAATTTTGATAAGCATGGTTAATTTATATTGTCACGGTACCAGAAATTGCCTGAAACACTTCAGGGTGTTGAAAAAGCAACACCCAGTAATCACCGTAGACTGGGTGAGAAAACGTTGAAGTGTGTGTTTAAAGTGGTATCCTTTTACTGTATATCAAAAGTGTTTATTCATTTGCTCTGTGTAAGTGATGTCTTTGACAACACCTTTGATCTTAAGGAGTGCACATGATTTTTCCTTTTTTGTTTTGACTTTTAATGTAAGGATTGAGTAGGTGAACCTTGAGAGCTTTTGTTTCATTTATTTTGGATCTTAACATCCTGCTTTTCAATAATTTTTTGTTGTTTGACTTCAAAATTCTTTTTTCTTTTTTGTCCTTGTGTCTTTCAGCTCAACAATATTCTCCTGATGACAGAGCATGCTTACCCAGAGATCAAGATTATAGATTTTGGTCTTGCACAGCAAATTAAGGATGGTGAATAGAAATATGTCTTATCGTTGGGACACCTGAATATGTAGGTAGGTAGCAAAACTATAATTTCTAGAGATACTAGCTGTGGTGCTGCCCCTGTAGTGTGAGTGGAGCTCTCACATTAATTATACAGTATTTAATTGTTTAATTTAAAAAAAGAAAATGAAAACTAAAACTAGTGAGCAGCACACTGCAAACTGTTGTTGTAAAACATGTTTTATTCTCTGATGTGTAAACTTCGTCTAACTTAGACTTCTTCAGGAAGTTTTACAAGGGAACACTCTACAGCTAAAACCGTGGCCCCCAAATCTTTATCTTGCTTAGCATAAATATTTCACAACTTTGCCTGTTCCAGTTTGTAAATCCAGCCAAGCCTTCTTGGTTTATGGCCCCCATAATAGCCACAAATATGGCTTATAAATACAGGCATAGAGTGCTTGCTTATAAAACTCCCTGAAGAAGTTTATGTAAGTGAGACAACGTAAAACATGTTTTACAACAACAGTTCACAGTGTGCTGCTGACTAGTTTTACTTTAAAAATTTTTAAACAACTTTTTCGTAAGAGTACTAAACAGAAGATAGAGTATATATTATAGAGTACTAAACAGAAGCAACTGTAGGAAACTCCAGCAAGCAAGTCACAGAGAGCCTAACCAGTTTTAAAAATACCATTAGAAAATTACATGCCGACTTGGAAGCGTTTTCTTTTAACAAAGAAAATGTCGTTATTACTAAGAAATCAAAAGACTTTATTTACTTATGACTGATGTAGATAGCCTGTATTATAATTTTTCTTTAAAAATTATATTCTAATTTAATATCATATTTGTAATTTTTTACTATCACTGTCTGTATTTTGTAGTTGTTTGTATATAGTAGGTCCACATCAGCCTATGGCTGCAGGGTTGTCCCTAACGGCTAGCGGCCGGCAGAATTAACCGGCTACTTGGGCCGTTTTTGCCGGCTACTTGTTTTGATTTATTGTTATCTTAACCAGCGTAATTAAACCTTTTGCCAGCTACTTTTTCCAATTTTGCTGCCTACTTCTAATTGTGTGGACAACCCTGTGGCTGCCTTATTTTTAACATACTTATCAAATAAAGTATGTATGTATGCATGTACCTGGGTTGGCCACATTTCAAGCAAATCCCAAAGCGACCATGAAATTTTCTCTGACACTACATTGACAAAGTGTGACACTGTTTTGCTGTCATTGCTTATTGACCATTTTACAGTTGTAGCAAAGTTACCTGACCTTTTAAAACCTGTTAAGTTAGTGGTACAGATAAAATCAGGTAGCATATTCCCCATCTTAGCTGATAAGTAAGAGAAAGAATAATTGAGACCATAACTGGTTGTTCTAGGTTTACTGAGGGACAAAATGTTATTTCCGTGAAGATCATAAGAAGAAGACCGGATAGAAAACTTATTTTTCATATACAGTAGCAGGAAAATCATTAAAAAACATACTTGTATACAGTTTAAAAGAAGAAGTTACGTACCTGACTTGGATGGACTGTACCTGTACGTACCTACATGTATACTGAATGGAAGTGAAGCTGCCGGTGACTCTGTTTTGATACAGCCCTTTGTGCTTTTCTAATGTTAATGTATAATACAAAGATTTAGCCAAGCCTAAAAGCAGAGCTCCCATTTCTAACCCCAGGAAGCAATGTAGTGTATATGGAAATAATTATGCTTCTGCATAAAGTACAAAGTGTATACAGTTTACGGTGATCAAACACCTCTGAGCTGGCAGCAGTAAACAAACAAGCAACAACAATTTTAATCAACAACTTAAACTGAAATTTTATGCACAGTAATCTCTTTCAGAACATTTTCCGTTTGACTGATAATCAGTACACCCTCTCTCTTCAGATTAGAACAACATCAAAAATCTTACTAATTAAAAAGTCAAGCTAAAGAGTAGTAAATTTGCCTACTCCACTGCAATTTCACAGTCAAACAAAGCAGCTCACGACTAGACATCCATTTTACACAAAAAGCCTATAAATGTGATTGTTGAAATATGCCAGAATCTCTGTCAGTGCGGAATTGCAAACGTTTCAGTTTCATTTTTTTTCTCGTTTCATAAAATATGTGAGGCAGCAAGACATGCACTAAAAAGGAAAACATACCTGAAAGTCAACCATTGTAAATTAGTGTTTTGTCTCTAATACAACACTATTCGCACGATAAAAGCAGTGAGGTCTGTATCAATAAAAGGTCACCGGCAGCCTTGCAACCATTCATAGGCTAGGTCACTGAGCAAACTAACTGTAAAATGGCCTATACTCAAACGTTATTACATTTTCCATTTTTAGCTCCAGAAATACTTGAATTTGAGCCTGTTGGAAAACCAAGTGATATATCTGGTAAATATATATGAATTTTTGTCACTTTCTATTTTGAGATGAAACAATTAGCATCAAGAACATCCCAGCAATTAGTAAAAACATCTACCACTAATTTTATTTCATTTTCAGGAGCATTGGAGTTGTTGCTTACGTTAGCTTAAACTACACTTCCACTATAAAAGTCTCATTGGCGAGAGCCAATAAAAGTCATGTTTATAAATAAATGAAACTATTTCATGCATCAAAACAAAGCATGGAAACCCTACAATACCATTAATTAAAAAAAAAACATGTTGGTGCACCCACCCACCCAATATTTTCTTTTGCAAATGCTACATTTCAAGACCACAGAACAATGAGATATTTTGCTTTTTTTCTCACAAGATTTAAATTTCACAGTCAAAACAGGCTAAGTGTTCCTCCCACATGTGCAGCAATAAGTTCATTATTGCAAAATAATTTGATTTAATTAATCATATCAATTACCCTGTTTACTGCTGGCTTTGGTGCCAGGCTGGCATGAGATTTCAGAATTTGACAGTTACTAATATGCATAATCTGTCTAACAGCACAATAAAGATGGCTGTTTAGGTAGATTATGCAAATTAGTAAACCTGTCAAATTCTAACACTGACCTGGCACCCAGAGCCAGCAATAATTCATTACCCAAATTTTAAAATTAATTTGAACTGAGGATTGTTTTAAATTTTGAATTATTCACCTGAAGACAAGATTATTGAAATGATTAAAGAAATCAAATTTCCAAATTTTCAAGGAGAAAAGGCAAAATTTACATGCACGTCTTATGGTCTTTTAGCTTTCACAAAAGAAAGTATTTTGGGGTTGGGTGCACTTTAGTACTGACCTTGGTATTAGGTTTGATGGCATTCTTCAGCTTACTCAAATCACTTGCATCTACAAAACTTATTTCTATTCCCATTTGTGTGGCTGCTACCCGTGAAAAGTATCTGTTGGTACCTGATGGTATCAATATTAAATTGAAAACATTGGTAAGAACACATCATACCCAATATAATTTCAACTCTATCTAATCGTTTCAGTCAAGAGTACTTCCTTCCTTCATAATTTAGCAGTGAAAGTGCATGGCGGCCATGATGGCATATCTGGCTGCCACTGTATACCTGCATCGAATTATCTTCAGCTGAATGCTGCAATTTGGTAATTACAATGATTGTGTCGATCACGCCACTGACAGAGAGTACTATGAATTATTTATTCTGCAGAACATTCTTAGTTCACACTAAGAACAGATAACAGACTCCGGAAGCTAATTATTACGTTCTATACTGAACGTTGTTTCAAACCAGACATGGCGGGTTATGAATCCACTAAATTCCAACAGTGTGAATGGGTATTTTAATCTTGATATACAAATTCTTTAATTGACTGATGGTTTTTAAAATTAAATTAAAATGTTGAGACAAATGTGTTATAATCTAAAGGGTCAAGGTAGTTATCTTGCTTAACTTAGTTTCAACTCTGCATGCATGGATGTTAACATAAGCATTTTCTTTTATTTGACAGTAAGTTGCAATAGGGGAATCCTTGTTTACATTTTTTGCCTCATTAGCATATATACGGCTATCATTTTCTAATCAGTCAGCCAAGAGTAAGAGTACTGAATATTGAAGGTGCATTGTATAGTGACCTATCTCTGAAAATTTGAATGTAATACTACAGATAACCTCTGCGCAACGACTCTTTGAAATTCAAGCGCATGATTATCCAACCAAATTTTGAAATTATTGACTTTTCTAAGATGCAGAATCCTAGCCACCCTTGTTTACATCATTTTCTGGCACTTTATTGTGGATTGGTGAAAACAATACTGAAATGCTAGTGTGGGTGAAATATTTTGGTTTGTTTTTTCTGGGATGAAAATGGATATTTTTGAAAAAGCATTGGTTTGCCTGAGCTTAAGTATACTGTCATTTTTATAGTTTAAAATACTCTTTGTACCACTCGTGTGCATTACTTTCATAGTTACAGAACCTCCATAAACATCATCCACACAGAGAATGTGTTCTCCAGTCTTGAGAAGATGTGTCAACAGCATGGTGGCTGATAATCCTGAAGAAGCAGCTAAGCCTACAGTTATATTGCAATAAAATATATGCAATTGTCAAAACTGGGCTGCCTTTTTGTTTAGTTCCACAAAAAACTAATTATATACTCCCGTCACAAGGGTTATAGTGAAAACTTAAAAGAGGGCAGAAAGATCAAACTGCCTTGATCTTTTAGGGGGTGGGGTGGGGTTCAAAGCAGAAAATCCTTACCGGAGGAGTCACTGTTTTAATTTTAATATCATTTAGAATAATGCACAGTATGGAATTTCCTAACCCTCTCCTGCCCGAGGGGTACCCCAGCGGTGAGTAAAATCGACCTGGTGTTAGCCAGACTAAAATCTATAAAGTCACTGTTGCGAGTTAAAGGGTCAAAGTTGGCAGGAATTGCTATTTTTTCCAGCAATTTCTTACTGGAGTTTGGAACCCATGATAATAAAATCTCTATTCAATTCTGGGTTCGCATTCACCTTACCACAACCCATTTTCTGCCTGGCACCATTCAAACCTCAGCTTGAAACTGATCCTCGTTCAAGCTCCTCCATGTGCTCCCCAACAGTCAGCATGGGCCAATGGGAGCTGCTGAAATATTTACATCAGCAGGTACCAGTTACCCTCGATCGACAAAACTGAGCGACTTGCAATCTTTCATAACATCCTGTCATGTTGAGCGACGTGACCACATGAGCGGCACGTGCATGGCACATTCTAATTAAAACAAACATGTGAAACTCGCCGTGTTTTGCATCCTCCAATGCAGCGACACAAGATTCAAAGCAATTCCTTGTCGGATTTCCAGAGCGGGAATTCTCGAATCCCTGAAATAGCACGAAAGGTAACCTCACGTGAAGAGATGTTAAGCAAACACTGCGTATAAAGGGCCCGCAAGTAACTAATGAAGCTTACTTTTCCTGACACGATGAACCCCAGGTGCTTCCTGTTTAAATGTTGTAGCCATCGAAATCAGTGGCACAACTGCCCTAGAATACCACTGCTCTGGTTCTTGCCCTGCATGGATCGCCAAGGTACCAAAATGCGGAAACGATTTTCCATATCTTCGGCTGCTGACCTGTTCGCCATTTTGGCAGCAGAGAAACAGAGAGCACGGGGGTAGAAATGACGTAGTACTGTATTGTTGCACCTGCAGAGACCGGCAAACATAACTGCTGCTGCTTGTTTTGAGGATATTTTACATTTTAACGACGTAAGACTTTCATTGAAAATATCCTCAGATTAGCCACACACTTGAACTGAAAATAAAACTAAGGGTGCTTTCGATTGGGAAATCCGGATTTAGATCTTAAAATCCGGATCTTCGGATTTCCAATCGAACACAAAATCCGAAAACGGATTTCGGGACGGATTTTGTTAATTGAAATCCATGTGGGGGAAGGATTTCAATTAACGAAATCCGCGGCGAAATCCGTTTTCAGATTTTGTGTTCGATTGGAAATCCGAAAATCCGGATTTTAAGATCTAAATCCGGATTTCCCAATGGAAAGCACCCTAAGTACAGATACTACTGACGGACCCCTCCCCTCTCCAGCGTCACACCTCCTAGGGGCTCCTCGCATTCCTATGGCACTCAGACTCAAGAAGCACACGTAAAACCTCCTCATTGTTCAAAGATTGCTAGACAAACGTGTTAGTTATACACATTCGTTGACAAACAAGTTAAGAACAGCCAAGTTTTTCTTTGTGAATTCGTGAACTTAAGTAAACTGGATACTAGTTACAAGTCTGCTAGGAATAAGCGCGGTTCAACAATATCTCCAAGATGGCCGCCTCCTCAAAAAAGAATTTGAAGGTACTTTTTCATACGATAGTGGCGTAATGATAGGACGGCAGCTAGAAAAAGAAAATGTTTTTGTGGTCGTGACTGTTACTCGTTTGCGCCAGTGAACTCAAACAAATGGCTTACATTTATGGAGAAGTTTTCTCAACTCAGAAATGGGGGTGTCTAGAAAACGAAGACCGAAGACCTAGAAAACGAAGACCCCCCCCCCCATTAAAATCACTTGGAAACGGCTCAATAACTACTTTTAGACGTAATGGAGTACAAGAAACAACACGGTTTTCAATTACCCAAAAATTTGACCAGGGTCTTCGTTTTCAAGACCTAGAAAACGAAGACCCCCTCGTAAAATCACTTGGAAACGGCTCAAAACTGCTTATAACTGTAGCCGCCAAAATTCCAAGCACACTTAAACGGGCACACTTATACGTTTCCGAACACGCTCACTCGGTTTTTACACTGTAAAAAACACGTTTTTACATGTAGGCTACGAACACAGACAAAAAACTTCACGAAGAACAGGGTCGCCCCCTAAACATGGCGGCCTTTTCACTCATCTGTTTTTCCCGCCTCTCGCGCCGGCCTGGGCACTAAACTAAGCAAACTGAAGCTTACATTCCCGCCCCGATAAATGCGTGACGGGTAAGCATTTAGACAATGTTCCAAGTGTCACTTAATGTCAAAATAATACTCGCGTCTTACAGTTACTCCTAATCTGAAACTGATGTTCCGATTCTACAAGTTTCAACTTCTGAAGAAAGATGAGATGCATGTTCAACATAGAAGGTTCTTGAAATATGTTCACAGTCCAGATTCCTCCACAGCCTCAAGAAGAACGCACTTGTCAATAGGACGCTCCAATTCTGATGTCTTTGTCTTCACTTTTACTCGGCGCACACATCCATCTCTTCCGGGCATGACTTCGATCACTCTCGCCATTGGCCAACAACTCCTAGGAGAATTGTCATCTACTATCAACACAATGTCATCAACAGCTAAATTTCTGCGTGGAAAGTTCCACTTCTGCCGCTGCTGTAACAAAGGGATGTACTCACGAGACCACCGTTTCCAAAATTGGTCTGCGAGATACTGCACTTGTCGCCATCTCCTGCGGGAAAAGGTATCTTCTTTTCTGAAGATTCCTGGGGGTAGAACTGATCCAGATCGAAGTAGAAGCAGATGGTTCGGGGTAAGAGCTTCTAAGTCTCTGGGATCCTGAGACACCTTTGTGATGGGTCTACCATTTATAATCGACTCTACCTCACACAGGAGAGTCACCAAGGACTCATCGCTAAGAATTTGCTCCTTTAGTAGGGCATTCAAGATCTTCCGCGTGGTGCGGATACACCGCTCCCAAATACCACCGTGGTGCGATCCAGAGGGAGGATTGAACATCCAGCAAACGTCTTGCTGTAACAAGTACTCGTGAATCCGCTGGGTATTCCACTGTAGAATGTTAGCACGGATCTCCTTGTCCCCACTGACAAAATTGGAACCGTTATCGGTTCTCACCAGCACTGGCTTGCCTCTCCTTGCAATAAATCGGCGAAGCGCATTTAGGAACGAATCAGTATCTAGCGAGTGAGCAACCTCTATGTGGACTGCTCTTATGTTCAAACAAGTAAAGATGCACCCATATCTTTTGACTTGACTTCTACCTTGTTTCACCAGAAACGGGCCAAAGAAGTCGATCCCTACATGGCTGAAAGGTGGTTGACCAGGCGACACTCGTTCCTCAGGGAGATCTGCCATCTTCTGATTACAGACCGGGGCTTGTCGTCGCCTACAGTCGAAACACTTTGCAAGCACCCTGCGTACCACCGAACTTGCATGAATAACCCAGAACTTGCCTCGCAACAGGGACAGAACGTACTCTCTACCTGAGTGACCAGACATCAAATGATAGTGTCGTACTATCAAGTTTGTCACATGATGATTTTTCGGCAAGATGATTTGGTGCTTAGCATCCTGGGGCAGCGAGGCACGACGCAGACGTCCTCCGACTCTTAGCACACCATCGATGAGGACAGGATCTAAACTAAAGACACTACTGCTCTTCTTAACGCAACTTGGTCTGGGCCCTGAGCTTGTACCCTTTTCATGATTCTTCGTCACTTCCAGACTTTCAATCTCTTCCTTGAAGTGTCTCTCTTGAACACATCTGATGATACTTTGTTCAGCATCTCTCATCTCGATTGTAGAGATTGGCTGTATAGGTTGGCTTCCTTTCTGCTTCACTGGCACTCTGAAAGCTTGACAGCACGCTTTACGAAGGTTGGTTTTGAACCTTAGGATCCAGGCGACGAACTTCTTAAGGTCGTGCCATGAAGAGAATCTGTTAAATACTTCATCGGTTTTAACAGTAACTTCTTTCGTATGCACAGCGCCGACCGACATTGTTTTCTTCACTTCAGGGTCATCTCTAGAAATGTTCTCAACACTGGACTGATTTGGCCACTTATCTTTCTGCTCCCACAAGAAGGACGGGCCTATTTTCCACCGGGTAGCTGTTAGAAGGGCCTCAACCTTAAGCCCTCTTGATGCATCATCAGCGGGGTTCAACTTAGTTGGGACATGTCTCCATTGGACAGGAGTAGAACCATCAAGAATTTGAGACACTCTGTTTGCCACGAAGGTGTGAAACCTTGTGTTACTGTTGGCAATGTACTTCAGCACTGATGTACTATCTGTCCAGAAGACTGATTCATCCACAGACAACTCTAACTCTCTTCTTATCATCTTGTCAAGTCTGACGGCCACAGTTGCTGCAGACAGCTCTAGTCGTGGTATACTAATGGACTTCAGGGGGGCAAGTCTCGACTTGGCCATGAGAAGCGTACAATGGACGTGGCCTCCTTCATCTTCGAGACGAAGGTAGGTGACTGCACCGTAACCAATCTGCGATGCATCACTGAAGTGATGAAGTTGGCATGCGGAGATCTTCCCGAGCCCGCACGGCTTTACACAGCGGTCAATGGAAAACTCCTCCAGTCGAGGGAGTTCGAAAAGCCATTCTTTCCAGCACTTCAGGCTTTCCTCCGGGATGGCTTCATCCCAACTCAGTCCTCTTCTACATAGGTCCTGCAGGACGGCTTTAGCAGGTAGTACAAATGGACTAACGAAACCAAACGGGTCGTACACTGAACTCACTATAGATAACATCCCACGGCGTGTTGGAGGCTTGTCCTTAAAGTTCACTTTAAACCCAAACGTGTCTGATTCTAGATTCCATCTAACACCAAGGGCCCGCTCGGTTGGCATGTCTTCACAATCGAGCTCTTTCACAGAACTTGCCCTCTCTGACTCAGGGATAGTTGCGAGCACCTTCGGAGAGTTACACAGCCATTTGGTTAAATGGAAGCCTCCTTTTGCTAACAGTTCACTGAGCTTAGGCACAAGCCTGATGGCCATACTTTCACTTTCAACTGACTTCAAGCAGTCATCGACGTAGAAGTTTTTGTTCACAGTTTCAACAACAACGGGAGGAAAGGTAGCACTGTTATCCTTGGCTGTCTTGCGCAAGGCGAATCCAGCACAGCTTGGAGATGATACCGCCCCGAACAAGTGAACTTTCATTCGGAAATCTTGAGGCTCCTTATTCATGTCGTTCTCAGGCCACCACAAAAAGCGCAACGAATCACAGTGATCTGGGGCAACTTGGACCTGGTGGAACATGGACTCGACGTCTGACATTAAGGCTATACGTTCTTGCCTAAACCTAAGTAGCACACCAACTAAGGAGTTATTAAAGTCTGGTCCTTGCAACAGGTGGTCATTCAGTGACGTATTTGCATATTTGGCAGCACAGTCGAAGACAACTCTGGTCTTGTCGGGTTTCTCGGGGTGGAGCACGGGATGATGTGGCAAATACCAGACCATACCATCAGCACGACTTAGTGAGCTGTCTGGAACCTTTTCACAGTAACCTTTGTGGAGGTGATCATCAATAACACTTGAGTACTTTCCAAACAGGTCCGGATCTCTGCAAAGTCTCTTCCTAAGAAGCTTTAACCTGTGCTCTGCCAGAGCTCTGTTGTTGGGCAATGAGGGTTGCTGTGATTTCCATGGTAGCTCCATTTGGTAATGGTTTACATTCAATACAGTTGTCTGCTCCATTATCTCAACGGCTCTGAGATCTTCTCTGGACATCTGAGCTGTGGCATCAACGATAGAGTCACTGAATTCTAGTTCGCAGAACTTCTTGAACTGTTTCTCTAGTTGAATGTCTCCTCTGATTAAGTTCGCAGTGCGGCTTGATCCGTCACTCTCGCGGCCTAGAGGACCATTTACTGTCCACCCAAACACAGTCCGAACTGCATAGGGTCCTTCACCCCTACTTTGCCTGATTTCAATTGGTTCAAGGGCTCTTGCATTGTCATTGCCCATTAGCAAGCCAACTTGAGCGTCCACTTGGGGCAAACAGATTCCGTGAAGATGAGGCCATCTCACAATGTCCTCCTGCCTTGGAATATCGTCTGGTGAAACTGGCAGGATGGGGGTGGAGAAGACTGTAGGCAAGTCAACAAAGGCATTTTCCTCAAGGTCACAGGCTTCAAGACTCACGACACGGCACTCCAACCTACTATTCTCTTTCTCGATCGTACTTAGTGAGAGACTCGTTTCTTCACCCTCTAAGTTCAATTGTCTGAGGAGTTCTTCTGTGCAGAAAGTTGAGTTAGATCCACCGTCCAGGAAGGCATGCGTAACTACATAACCTAGATGCCCTCTGGCTTTCACCTTGACAGGTATGATTGGGAAACCAATAACTGAATTCGTAGATCCGGCGAATCCGACAAACCCGTTACTAACCGATGTGACCGCACCTTGATGCCCCAGTACAGGGGGATTACTACAATCTTCGCTGACTGCAGACTGGCTATGGATTTCATTCATTCTGACTGGAGGTGGGGGATGCAATAATGACGAGTGCTTTCTCCCACAGTCTTTACAAGTGTTCCTCCTTTTGCACTCACGCACCCTATGATCAGGGGTCAAACAGTTATAACAGAGGTAGTTGCTCCACACAAACTGAACACGGTCATCATAACTCTTGCGCTTAAATTCCGGGCAATCCTCAAGCTTGTGAACTTGCTTACACATGACGCAATTTTTGTTTGGAGCACTAGTCATCCTGGGTGTGAGATTTCTAGAATTGCCATTGCCTTTAGCTTGGTTATCATCTCCCACTCTGGTGGCAAAGTTGTTGTTCTTGAACTTTGGGTTGCGAGCCCCCTTCCTTTCCTTTTCTTGATCTTTAGGTCTTAGGATGTCTCCAAACACAGGATGCGAAGCGGTACGAGCTTCCTTCTCAACAAACGCAACAATGTCGTCGAACCTGACTTCTCTATCCTCACCTTCCGTTATCCTATCAGCAGTCGAGCGCCATCTCTTTCTTAAGTCGAATGGTAATCTTTCAACAACGCTTCTAAGGCTGTCAGGATTTTCGATCTTACTACCATAGCCAATACTCTTCAAAGTGTTCTTACAACTTGTAAGCAGGGTTGAAAGTTTCTGTAAACCTTTGCTGTCTTCGGCCTTAAGCGCTGGACCCTTCGTCACTCTGTCTACGTAGGCTGTGGCGATTCTGTAGCTTTCTCCATATCTCTTCTTTAGTATCTTACGAGCTTCAGAGTAGCCCTCGTCAGGGTCCATGGCCAAATAGCTACGCATTAGCTCTTGCACCTCTCCTCTGGTGTACTGTACAAGATAATACAGTCTTTCACTATTACTACTGGTTCTGGATTCAATAAGGCACTCAAAGGCTTTCACAAAACCGCAGTACTGGATCGGGTCCCCACTGAAAATTGGTACCTCTTGTTTTGGTAGGGTTAAAGATAATGCACTTTGGTGCTGCTGAGTGACCAGGCCTTCCATACATTTTGCCTGCCTTTCTTGAAACTCAATCACCCTTTGAATTGTCTCGACATTCGAGCTTGGGGGGCTTGCTGCATTAACAAGGACGGGTTTACTCTCAGGAGACCACCCAGGAGCCAGGGGGTTGCATAATTTAACAACCGGTTTCTTCCTTTCCTGCAAAGTTTCCTTTACTTGTAATAAGGTTCCTTCAGGTTTCACTTCAACCTCACTTCTACACTCAAGGTCGTCTGCTTCAGCATACACCTGTTCTCTGGCTGCAGTTTGGGCTAGGTCAGACTTAATTCTTAGCAGTTCTTCCTGCTGTTGCAACTGAAACTTCTTCTCTGCTAATGCCTGTTGTTCTTCAAATACTTTCAACTTTGCCTCTAGGGCCTTTCGCTTTGCAGCTTCTTCGACATACTTCAGACGGGTTGAGCTAGTTGAACTGCTACCTCTTGAAGACTTTGATCTCACAGTACTCGCTCTAGATCTGATACCTGAGCCTATTTGACTGATTGAATCTTCGGGCAAAATGTCTACTTGAGCTGGTGGCGTATGTGTAAATAGAAGCTCTGAAATCCTAGACCCAGCTCTTTCCTTTAACTCTTTAACTGCAAAAAGTTCACTCTCAAAGTACTCACGTGATTCCATGATACTGTTTTCCTCCACGAGACTCTTAGTGTAAACATCATGGGCTCCTTTGAAATTATCAAATGCTTGATCTAATTCCATAATCGGAGAGCTCGTTTCGCTTCTTGGTAAGCGCTGATTTAAACCCACTTCTCGTCTTCTTAAGCTGGAGAATTCTTTCCACCCGAACAGCTTCTTCGTCAAGAGTCACATTAACTTTTCTCGAACGAGGGAGGTCTCCGTCCGGCGGAACGTAAATATCCGGGTTCAATTCCTCGCCAAGTGAATCCATACCAGTATCGATACCAACCACACAATAACACGAAGCCTTGAAGTTGTTTCTCGAGACGTGTTTTTTACTAATGTAGCCGCCAAAATTCCAAGCACACTTAAGCGTGAACACTTATACGTTTCCGAACACGCTCACTCGGTTTTTACACTGTAAAAAACACGTTTTTACATGTAGACTACGAACACAGACAAAAAACTTCACGAAGAACAGGGTCGCCCCCTAAACATGGCGGCCTTTTCACTCATCTGTTTTTCCCGCCTCTCGCGCAGGCCTGGGCACTAAACTAAGCAAACTGAAGCTTACAATAACATACTTTTAGACATAGAGGAGTGTAAGAAACAATACAGTTTTCAATTGCCCACAAGTTTGAGGGATTTTACAGGACGTCTTCGTTTTCTAGGTCTTCGTTTTCTAGATCTGGAAAACGAAGACCCTGGTCAAACTTTTGGGTCACTGAAAATCGTATTGTTTCTTACACTCTTCTATGTCTAAAAGTGTTATTATCTGTTTTGAGCCATTTCCAAGTGATTTTACGGGGGGTCTTCGTTTTCTAGGTCTTCGTTTTCTAGACACCCCAGAAATGGAAATGATTTGGTTTCCTTGCTTGTTCTTGGCATCTGGATAAACGAAAATCACGAACTGTCTATTTCGGAAGTGTTAGTTTCAGCAAAGAAATGCGATCTTTTACAAACTGAAGAAATGATGATCGCTTGTCTGGCAAAGCACCAGTGTACCCCAATTGTACCTTTTGGGCGACCACTCGAGACCTCATGGCTGTGTGATAGTTTTGTACAAACAACCAAAAGAAAATGCTCCTGTGACTATGAAGGCAGCAAGCATTACTACCATTGACTTTTGGAGACAGTTGCAGTGTCAATAAAAGGTGCCTTCTACCGAACTATCTCAAGTACTCCTCCTTTTGAGTAGATCGCACAGAGAGGAGGTTAAAATCCTAGCTGTGGTGGAAGGCAAGGATCCTTTTATACCCCTCGGCAGCGTTAATTTCTCTTTCAGCCTGGTTTCGAGAGTTTTAAGGAGAGTTTGTTTTTTGTGTGTGTCAAGGGAATTCTGAGCATTGCTCTGTCTTGGAAGAGACTGTCAAGTTTTTGTCGTGTCGGTCTGTGGGTATTTTACAATGTTGTTCCCGTTTTAGTCAGGTAAAGGCATTGTGTGTGTGTCTTAATCAGCCAACAAAGATGAATGGTGAACAAGCCTCATCAAAATCAAGACTTTCCCCTGAAAGAGCCAAGGAGAGAAATGAGAAGCAAGGTGTTTTTCCAGTGGTGTGGTTTGGAAGTATAGTTACAGCAATGTTGATTGACATCATCTTTGGAATTCTGATTGTGTCATGGATCTTTGGAAATGGTTACAACATGCATGCTACTGATTTTGTCATGGAAAAGACTGACACTGTGGTACAACTACTGAGTGCTTTACTGGATTGGTTAAAAGATGCTCCAGCTGGTTTGAAACTCAACAAACAACTTGCTGAATACTTGAGCACATTCTTTCTGTATCACATCTATCTGTGGCAAATTTATCTGTGGCAAATTTATCTGAGTAGTATCAAGCCTTATCTGCAGATTATTACCAGTGTAATCATCATGTCTGGGTGCTTTGGGGTGACATTCCTGTTATCAATAGTCTCTGAAGTGCTGTCCGTGATAACTCTGCATATTTATTGTTTTTATGTGTATGCTGCCAGACTATACAATTTTTAGCTCATTGCCTGCGTAGCAAGCGTTCCCGTACGAGCCAAACGAAATCCCGGCTGTGCGAATGAGTTTTTCACAATGGGGCCGCGCGAAAAGTGAGACAAGAGCAAAAAGGTCGAAGGAGCGGGGTGGGGTGAGAGCAAAAAGGTCGAAGGAGCCCCCCTCCTTTCCACCTTTTTGCTCCCGCCCCATAAACCCTATGCAAAATAAAAAGAGACTGGGAGCGACACGCGCGAAAACGAGGCTAGTTGGGCCTTGTCCTGTTTACTCGTGGTAAAAATGGCTGCTGATCAAACTGTAATTTCCAAGGCCGATATACCAGGAGCATCTCTTCAAGGACGAAATCCTAAAACACTCACCATGGATGAGCTTCGCTTTTGGTTAAAATGTCGTGGCGACCCGGCAAAAGGATTAAAAACAAAGGCACAGTTAGCAAAAAGGCAAGTAAGCTTATCGATGTATTTCTCAGTAGTCGTAATAATAAGGGCTTTTTGCTACCGTACTTGGTTAAAAGGATTAGATATTAAACATGTCTTATTTCAAGTAGAGATCAGGAGATTTAATGTTTACTTCCGTCACTTACCTGTCTCTGCACAATTAACTGGTGTGCTAATTTTTCCGTAGAGTACTTGAATATGTGGCCTCTGGTCCATACTGGAAGGTTCGTATCTCATACGCCGAAGTTTTACGCCACGATTTTGGCATAAAATTTGTTACGCCAGCCTCACAAAAATTCTTCTTTGCGCCACGCCGGTCGTACGACAGACTCATAACTTGTTCCCACTCCCCCTACGGCGATGTAGGCAAATACTTCCCATTTTTTACTTAATTGCAACCAGGTTGTAACATAGGCTATAGAAAACATGTGTTTCGACTAAATAAAGATTACATTTTAATATCTGAAATAAAGTTGAATTACTCAGTCACAATGATGTAGTCTTTTGTCTTTTCTGGTCGTTTCTCCCCAGTCCCCATTTATGCCCTACTATTCAGGACAATATCGTTTAGACTTGGTAACCGTGCGTCCAGTTGAAACCCCAGACACGGCCGCTAAGTGCGCGAGGCACGGTTACCAAAGAAACGACCAGAAAAGACAAAGGACTATTTCAGCGGGCACTTGTTTCCATCGCTCAAAATGGCGTTGGACATCTCCTGACAATTATATAAGGTAATGTTCTTATCTTTAGCGACCAGCCTATCGTGGTCAAGAGAACGCCTTTTGCTGGATAAAACTGGTAGAATAGAACTCCAGTTCGACAAAAAAACTGCGCTTCTGAGCTCCGCGCTAATCTACAGCATTTAAGTCTAAGCACCGACTATAAAACGATTAGCTTTAAGTTATTGTGACGGTACTTCTATTTAATTGTTTTAAAAAATAAGCTTTTTCCAACAACTTGCCTCGTTAGTCTATTGGATATCGGTATTACCAAAAAGCGAGAGATCCGTGTTCAACACGTTTACTCTACTGAATTTCTCTTCTAACTTTATCGTAAGTTTGAAGCCATTTTACTTCATGTAACTCGAAGCAAAACGGACTTGTCAGTTTGAGCGATGGAAACAAGTGCTAGCCGACTATTTCATTGCGACTGAAATTTCATTGCGACCGACTATTTCATTGCGACCCATGCCAGTCCAAAGTCGAAACCCATGTTTCCTATAATCTATGGTTGTAATATGAAAAATGGATACGGTTACGTATCTGGATCTTAGTGGATTTACAGTGAAGATACATATAGCTCCAAATGTATTTATTGGAACTAGCAATAAACTAAAAGCGGCCACGTTAAGTACCCTGAGCTCTGTGAGCAAGGTCAAAAGCGTTTACGTTAGCTGACTGTTATCACGAACACGTTTACTACCAACTTACCAGGTATTGTGGCTCTTTTCGTAAGTTTAAAGGCGCTATGTCGCGTGTGACCTCTTATGTGCCATAAGTTTACATTCAAATCTAATATAGGCATTGGAGTAATCAGTTCATGTAACCCGTGGAATACTATACAGCACTGTAAAGGCTGGTTCACACGAGCAACGCAAACGCAAACGCAAATGCAAGCGCAAGCAAACATACGTGTGAACTACCACAACGCAAACGCAAGCGCAAGCGCCAGCGCAAGAAATGGAAAATTTTTCATTTCCTTGCGCTTGCATTTGCGCTTGCGTTTGCATTTCACACGTGTGAACCGGGGCAACGCAAACGCAAACGCAAGCGCAAGATGAACAACACTCGTTCCATGCCTTCGTCCGCCATATTTTATCTCTTTCCCAGAGTCCTCGCTTCCCGCTGCTGTTCTAGGGTAACGCGGACTCTGGGAACAAGATTGCCGCCATCTTGGGGTACTGAAATCCGCGTGCGTATCTCATTCCGCTTGCGTTTGCGTTCGACGTGTGAACGTCTCTTGCGCTTGCGCTTGCATTTGCGTTAGCGTTTGCGTTGCTCGTGTGAACCAGCCTTAAGATACTTATATTAGGTTGTTCCTGCTGATTTCCACGGGAAGTTGCGGGGCATGCTGGGTTAAAAATTGGGGGGAACTAGCTCCAGTCTCTATTGTAAAAAACACGCGCGGAATAAATGGCGTCGGTTTGTTTTCAATGTTCGCGAGGTCGTCCCACAGGGAAAAATTACCTTTTGTTCTTGTACTGAAGCTCGAACGTTGGGTTTAAATAGCCTTTATTATAATTTTTATAGAGTAAAGCAGGTATACTACTTCCCAGCTTGAAGATAAATCGTTTAAATCACCAGCTCTGACAGAAGTTCGTTCGCCGCCCGGTGTCCTTGTTTCTAAATATTTAAGCCGACAGATATGTTTCTCCTGAGACCGACTGAGGAACACAGAAGCCTTACATTACTAATAAAATTATGAAAGGGCGATGCTAACAGTGTGGCTTTTGCTTGAGATAGTTAACTGCAATGTCAAACAAGACGCTCGTGTTGACATTTCCCCGCTATGATTTTCATAACCCGCGCGACAACTCGCAAACAGTTTCATCGCAATTATAAATGGCTTTGGAATCTGGCGGAAAGGTTTTAGCAAAATTGCTTCTCCGAGCAAAACAAAAGGCTTCAAGGAGTATAATATCTCGTCCACCAACCATGAAAATATTCTGGACACGTACCACAGACCCCAGACATTTTACAATAAAAAAGATGAGTCTGGCCAACAGAGTTCGACAGCATGGTCAGAATACTCGGCCGAAGGGTCCGATGCGTCTGGGTCGGATGAGAAGACTCGACTTGAAATTAACGTTCACCAGCAAAACAAAAGCGTGACTACTTTAATTCAGTCCCATATATATCTCCAGATGGCAGCCAACGGGGGAATACGAGAAAACTACCAGGATCCGGAGGCGTTCTTCCCCGTAGCCAAAAACCCCCAAACAGTACGCGCAGCACAGCTCGCCGTCTTAGAACTACTTAAACAGCCAGAAGGAAGTGATGTGCCTTGGCTTATTAAAATGTTCGGTGGAATTCATCACCTATTCAAGCAATCTTTAAGCCAGCGTAGTCGTCATGTCCCTGTTAGTTGCTTCGAGAAGGAAGAATGACATGACCATGACACGCAGTAAGAGTTTTATCTTGTCCCGGAGCTTTGAGCAGCTATCCGCCACTTTATCAGCATAAATAACACGTTTAACTTAATAAATCCGATGTCTTAAAACCGGCCTGGAGTATCGCAACTCAACAAGCGAAATAAAAAAAACGTCGAGCTAAACAACACGATAAAAGCCATAACATTCAAATGTACATTTCGTTTCGCGTAACGCTCGCGAATGAATGGACCGCCAGCACTGTTTGCGAGTCGTGCGCTGATTGGTTGAAATTTGAAGACCTGTCAA
>BLFK01000799.1:168687-186187 GCA_014634185.1 Astreopora myriophthalma | reverse complement strand
AGCCTGGAGAGGAGACCCATTCTTGCATTGAGATATCTACAGAGGTTGGAGAAGACAGCAATGACCTGTGTTAGAAAACAAACACCCCCCCCCCCAAAAAAAAAACAACAACAAACAAACAAACAACGGAAACTCCTGAACCAAGGTGGTGTTCTACTGGGTTCAACTGTTTTAGGTTGTTTGGGGTTTTCTGTTGGGGGGGGGGGGAAAAATCATTTGTGATTGATTCCATTCATTCACTTTTTGAACCTGCATATAACCGAATTGGAACCATTGAAAGAGCATAGGCAGTGATGGCTGTCATTTTCAAAGACTTCTTAAACCGGCCATCATGTTGTTTTTCCTCAACATGTCAGTACTGAGAAGTCTGGTAATGACTGCAGTGTATTTCCAGATGAGAAGTTACCGTGTTTCAGCCAAAACCAGTTTTCAGTTGAAATGGTTGATCCCCCAATAGAACATCAAAAGCAAAGGTCGTCTTTCATAACACAGACACAAAACTGAAATGGTAAAAAGACCGCTAGAGTTCAATTTAAAAAACCTTTTGAACAAGAGTAACTTACATTTTTCCTTCATAGGTGGGTAATTTCGTTTCTGTTTTTTCTTGGACTATAGGAGGTGTGAAATTTGAACTGTTGGACTCAGACTCCCCTGGAGAAGAGCTGAATGTACTGCATGGTTGTGTCAGGAGTGTAAGCTGTCCTATACCGTCCGTGTGTCTGGTCCTCCATAATCAGCCTATCCCTATTGCCGAGCTGTTGTGTCACAAGTTCATAGATAAGTTCCCTGTTGATTGCACCTCTAAGCACAGTTGGATCATGCTGCTGGGCAAATTGTTAAAGGGAGAATTGATTTATCCATGGGTGAAACCAAGAAATTTGAAATAAAAAAAGGCTTTCTCCTACGAGAACTTGACTATTGTATGGGTCCCATAAAATTTAAACCAAGAAGGACAAAAATGCAACACAGTTGGCAGAGATAACTTTTGTTGAAGATGCAGGGTGCCTTGCACCATTTATGCACGCAACTGTGTAAATTCAAGGAAATATCTTTTAATTAGGTCAAACGGCATGCGTGAGAATATTGTTAGATTGCTGAAGTTCGAGGAGAGCGACTTGCACAACGAGAAGTATCGATAGACTTTTATTTTATTGGCCATGGCACTTCTGATCTGCTCTTCTAAACAGTCAATTCAATCTAATCTTATAAAACACAACTAACACAATTATATATTAGATCAGTAGCCATGTTTGGGTTTGCCAACCAGCTGAGCTCCGAGATAGCTATCGAACACACCTGGCCTCAGTTCGAAGGGTGGATAGCGCCATCCACTGGATAAATCACTATCCACTGGATGACTCAATCGGCTTTGCTAGCATTTATCCGCTGGATAGTGATTTATCCGGTGGATAGATAGCGTTATCCACCTTTTGAACAATCGAGGCCCGAACACTCTTTACGGTACGGAACCCAAAACCACCGAAATCGCTCTTAATCGACCCAGAAACTGCACCTGAGACAAAGAAACACAAGACTGAAGCAAGGTAAGCTATTTTTTATTTCAAATCGTAAATAGTTTTTGAATTTTGAGAAAAAACCGTTTTCCCCATACAAATCCTTATATTTCTACAAGTACTTGTGGTAACACCGTTTAAAGATTTCACAATGCCCCACAACTTTTTGGAAGATATTGCAGGATCGCTAAGAGCTTGGTTAGTTTTTATATTATAATTAATCTTCGCAGAACGCAGCATGCTGTTTAGGCGATCAAGATCAGCGTCATTAATATTCCAGATCTCTGTAGAAAACTGACAATTTGGGTTTATGTTTTTGACAATTAGAATTAGCAATGATAACGCAGTGATCTCAGTTGGCTGGTGGACTGAGAGCACCAGAAGAAACAAAAAGGCCAGGCGAGTCTGACATAATTAAGTCAGCCACGGATTCCCCGGTCTGAGTAATACGCTTTGCGCAGTAATAAACTTTATTCAAGTGTCATGTACCTTTAGCATGGTGTCGCTAACTGGTGACACCATAAGATAAATAAAAAATAATAAAGTATAAAAAATATACACTTAGAACTAATACATGCACACTATAACAGTAGAGATATAAAATTATATATACATGTACAATGTTAAAATAATAGAATTATGGTTTAAGAATGACATTAAGAATGAAACAGCCAGTTGGACATTTCTCAAGGAAAAAACTTTCCAGGTTCATTTTCTTAATTTGTCTTTTGAAACTGCTCAAGTCAAATTGTGTCCGTACATTTCCTGGCAGATTGCGCCATAAGTAAGGCCATAGGTATCTAATAGAATGTTTTCCATAGGTTACTGTGTTATATCTCGGTGTAACAAAATCTGACGTACGTAAGTTATAATTACTTTTCATTATTTGGAATAATTCAGAGATGTACTTTGGAGACTCCATTTTTGACGTTGAACATTAACACCATCAGGTCTTGCAGTCTTCTATTGCGCAATGTAGGTAATCTTGCTTTCTTCAACATATTTTCGTATGTTGATACACTGTCCTGAAAAACCGTCAGTCCCTTTTCTTGGATCCTCTCCAGTTTCCGCTGATCAGATGCTCTAAGGAATAGCCAAGCAAGTCAGCAATAGTTTAACTTAGGGAGAATTACCGTTTTAAACAGATGTAACTTCGTCTTTTCAGGAACTTCAACCTTGAGAGAACACCAATTTTGCAATTTGCTTTCTGACAGACCTGTTGAATGTGTTCACCAAAGCTAAGTTTATTATCTATAAGGACTCCTAATAGCGTTGACGAACTTGTGCATTCAGTTTCTTCATTGTCAGTGATAATCTGCGCCTCTTGTGTATTCTTTGCTTTTGACGCTAGAAACATTGCCTGGAATTTCTCTTTGTTTGCCAGCAGGAAATTTATTTTTATACCAGTCGTATACAACCTCAGCCTCCTTGTTTAACAGAGTGACAACGTTATCAATCAGTTGATGAGACGCACATATTTGATGGTCGTCTGCGTACATAGAAAGTCACAGTTCTTGATACTATAACTTAATTAAGTCATTTTGGAGTATGTTCCACAGCAATCGTCCGAAACATAAGCCTTGAGGGCAGCCTTTCCTTATATCATGCCAAGAGCTGTTAACTGTAGCAAGTTTAACCGTTCCTTGTCGGTTCCTTTATTTACAGCGTTTAACACTGTCACGGGCCTGTAATTTTTCCTTTCCATTCTGTCATCTTTCTTAAAGGCAGGTACCCATTCCCCTCTCTTCCACCTTTTGGGATAATATCCAGATGTTATAGACAGATTAAAGATTTTTGTCATTGAGGGTGCAAGTTCGTTTGCAGCTAGCTTCAAAATTCTTGGCCATATTGAGACAGGACCAGTGGACTTTGAAGGATTAAGACCATCTAAGGCTTTAACAGTTTCGCCATAAGTGATCTTTGCAAACGTCAACGTATCAGTAGGAGCCCAGTTATTTTCAATGTTCGTGATACTTGGATGGGTTGTAAAATCATCATCTGTTAAAAATAAGCTGGATTTACCACCAATCTCGTCAGCCAAAGTCGAAAAATAACCAACAAATTCCTCCGCAACTACGTTTTGGTCTTCAGCCACAGTTCCATTTACATTCAATATTATACAATCATTAACAGTGGATCCTTTCCCGTTTCCCAGAAGAGGTTTGAAAGTTTTGAAGGATTCCTGTGGTTTAGGGTTCAGTTCCTGAGATTTTGCAAAATAGCAATGCGTCGTTCTTTAGTACGGCATTTCTAGTCTTCTTTTCATTTCCTAGTTTTCCTCCGTTCTGTTTTTTGCATATGCTTTCGCTGCCTTTCTTTCGCCCCTGATTGCTTTCTTCCAGTCGTTGGTCATGAAAGGGACATCTGTAGATGGCACACGCTTTTTCTTTGTTGGGATGTGTTCGTCAATAACATAGTTAAGAAGACCACGCCAATAATCACACTTATCTTTGAGAGATTCAAACATATCCATAACATGCCACGGTGCAGTGGCTAGGTCGTTCCTAAAGCCTTCTTCTTCAAGTTTCGCATAATTTCTGCACGAGAGAATTCTAGTGGGGTAACTCTTGACTTTATTGTTCATGATACCATAAATCACGGCATGATCACTTAATCCAGTGTTCATTATACCAGCTGGTATAAGTTGTTGCTTTCCAAAGGCACGGAACTTGAGGTTTCCTTGCTGTCCTTTATCTGGATGAAACTAGTGATTGCTAAACGGGGCACTGTCTCCTGTTGACGGAGGGTGTGACCTTTTGTCATAATGTTATGGTCTTAACCCTTAACACTTCCTTAAGTGGACACTTACAAGTTGTAACCCTTTTAGTTATTATACGGACATCCTCGATACTTCTCTGTTTCATTCCTCTGTTATCACGGCATAGTTTTGCAAAGTAGTTCGTGCATTTTCCTGAATTATATATTTATTTGTAAACTTAACTGTCAATCTTAGCTGTTACCTTATCTTAGGTGGCTGAATATAATCATTGAGCAAGGATGGTATAAGAGAGCCAGCGATAGCAATTCCTTCTCAGTTGAGTTGATTTCAGTTACATGCAGTTGACTTTAGTTCTGTTTGAGCACAGTTGCTTTAGCTGCTTAGGCCAAGCTAGTTAGTTTGTGCAGAAGTCACCGTTCAACCCTCAACACCCTGAGAAGTGCAAGACCGTCCTAAGAGATTGAAAAAAATAGATGATATTATCTGAAAACCAGTGTTGGCTGGTGTTTTTAACCGGTACCTCCACCAGGTCAGTATCCCCAACGAAGTTTGTAATTTCGCTAGTTTACTTACCTTAGCTGATATGATACGCTTGTATTTTGGGATTATGGTCCAAAGAAGTGGACTACCCAATCTTACGTACTGGCAGTTGTAAGGAAACTTTGTTTGCCTGTCAAGTATATCAGCCCAACTGGCTCGATATGTTTGTATATGGGAATTTTGGTCCAAAGTAGTGGCCTCCCCAGCCTAACTGGCAGTTGTACCCAAAGTTGAGGTGCTTTGCAAGTTGATGAGCCTAACTGGCATGATATGTTGGTATATGGGCAGGAGCGGATCCAGGATTTTTTTGCATAGTTTTAAATTAATAAATTTCCAAGGCAGTAGATTTAAAAAGAATACCCAGGTACAAATGAAAAGGATGTAGGTCACAATTGAGGGTGGGTGGTGAAATTTGCTCTTGTGACGTGAACCTGCGCAAGGGCTATTAAGGAAGGACGAATAGGAACCTACGGTGGCCCGCAAGTGCACTCCGAATTCCAAACCACATTCCCAATGCTAAAAGCTCACTCCGAATTCCTAAATCCAAAAGCTCACTCGAATTGTAAGAGCTCACTCCGAATTAGCCATATATCTTGCGCTAGAGGACAACACTGTACCCATGATACATTTCCAGAAAGCTGGATCCAAATCTCTTAAATAAAACCGCGGAGTGAATGTTACTCGGAGAGTACAAGAGTGTAGAATTTGTAGTGAGGTTTTGGAATTAAGAGTGAGCTTTTTCAATTCGGAGTGAAGTTTTGGAATTTGGAGTGAGCTCTTGGAATTCGGAGTGAGCTTCTACAACTCGGAGTGAGCTTTTAGAATTGGGAGTGTGGTTTGGAGCTCGGAGTGCACTTGTGGGCCATCGTAGGAACCTGCCACACCGCAAACTCTTGCAACGCCACAAAATAGAAGAAATAATTCCATTACAGTCCTAAATTCGCGTAGTCTAAATGGCAGTACATGATACACGCGGAACATAAAAAAAACCCTGCTAGTTGGCCAAAAGTGAATGCGTAGTCATCCGTCTATAGCTAGGGTGCTGGGCCATCAATTTAAATGATGTTTCAAGGTGTGGACAGGCCAAATACGACTACTATTAGTCAATATAGGAAATTGTAACACCTCAGAGCTTTGCTGTAACGAGTACATCTTTTAAAGACCTCCCTTTTCTAGATGAAATAAGGGGAGGGTTCTTAAAGATTTCTCCTAGTGAGGGCTGGTTTTGTGTAAGATGCCATTTGTTCATAAGAATATGTATGAGATTAGGCACTGTTGGGCGATATTCTGTAACAAAGCGCAAAATTCTTTTGCGCGTTTTTTGTTTATTTTGTAGAGCCGACATTCTTTCGCTAAAATTGACTTTTGATAGAGTCATGTTCAGAAGGTTATCTGCATAACCTCTGCGGCGTAATGATTGTTGGAATGATACGATGTGTTCTTCAAATTTTACTTTTGAAGAGTTAGTTCTAAGAAGCCTTAGAGCTTCCCCTTTAATGCCGAAGCCTTTCCTGACGCCTGAAGGGTGGCGGGATTTGAAGTGCGTATATTGGAAAGTCTCTCCCGGTTTAAAGTGTGTGCGCACATCAAGAATAGAGTGCTTTTTGAATCGCCCGTACTCGCCCTTGTATACACATGTATCCAAGAATGTTATTACAATATCTGAAATCTCAGTCGCGAATTTTATGGTAGGATGATGGCTATTTGCTAGTTCCGTGAAGTTGTTTACTGCTTCTTTGTTTATGCTCCATAGAGAAAAGATGTCGTCAATGTATCTTTTCTAAATGGGTGGTTTGTAAGGACTTTGCTTGATGATATTTGTCTCAACTTTCGCCATAAAGATGTTAGCAAAAGATACTGCCATTTTTGTTGCCACTGCGGTTCCGTGTGTTTGGAGAAAGTTTTTCCCGTTAAAATGGAAACACAGACATAATTAATTGGTCTATTAGTCAATGAGTTTTTCCCGATAGTATGAAAGTAGGAAAAGTCGTTCCTGTTTTCTAACAGGGTTCTCGTTCTTCTTGTGGTAATTATTGACCTATATCGATCCTCCCAGCGTTAAGTAAAATAGCGAGAAATGTATCTTTAATCAACTTATGTCTTATCTTGTTCTTGAAGATATTCTAAATTCTAATCAAAATGGATTTCGGCCTGCATGTAGTACAACTGATTGTCTAGTTCATTTAATAGAAGAAATCACTTCCTCTCCTGACAAAGGAGATTATGCAATCTCTTTGTTGCTAGATTTAAGCAAAGCCTTCGATACCGTAAATCATCAAATCCTGCTGAATAAGCTAACTTATTATGGATTATTAGATACAGAAAACAAATGGTTTCGATCATATCTTAATAGGAGACAAAAGGTTTTTAAAAATGGTGTCATGTCCGATCTTCACCAAATTTCAACAGGAGTACCTCAAGGATCAATATTAGGTCCTCTCTTATTTTTAATATTTATTAATGATTTCTCTAATGCTTCTGCTTATTTTTCGTTTCGATTATATGCAGATGACACTTCAATAACTGCCTTTGGTAATGATCTTGATAAATTATTAACTGAAATAAACTATCACTTACTTGATATATTTGATTCGCTTTGCTGCAATAAATTAACTCTGAAAAATAAGTATGTTATCTTTCAACCTCGACAAAAAGTAAACTATAATCTTCACCAACCCTTGAAATTGGCCGACAAGATCTTACAGCAACCTCAAGATGTTAAATACGTTGGTGTTTACATTGACAGTCACTTGACAAGGAATAACCATATTGAATACATATGTAACAAACGAGGCAGAAATATCAATATTATGACTAAGTTAAAGCGTTACTCGACATCCCAATCACTGATTTTGGTTTATTGTTCATTAATATATCCTTTTCTTAATTATGGCTGTATTTTGTGGGGAAATAATTATGATGCTCCTCTTTCTAAAGTCGTGAAACTGCAAAATGAAGCCATTCGCATAATAAATGTTGTTCCATTGATGGAACCAGTAAAGCCTCACTATGTTTGCTCTGCATTTACTGAAACTTCCTGATGTAGTTAAACTCAATACGTGCTTGCTATTTTATGATTATTTGAGAGGTGATAGGATTCCTAGTTTTTCTTTGACCTTAAGCTCTGAACAGCATAGTTACAATACTCGCAGTACATCTCTTCATCAACTAGTTATTGAATCTTTGAACAATATTAGTGGCAAATATTTTTGGAACAATATCCCTCTGTCTATTCGAAATAAATCCTTGAAAAATGCGTTTAAAAGTGCACTAAAACGTTGTTATGCTGCTCATTGTTAACTGATATACTTAGCCGACTTTCAATATACGTGATTATTTGTAAGTATTTTTGTAATGAATTAGCTGTCGTATATTTTCTTACATTCATAAATTTCAGGACCAAAAAAAATAGGACTACCCTATTTTTTTCCCACAAATTGTGGATAAAAATCGGAATTTACCAGTAAGGAAGCGGGCATATTCGGAAAGACATCTTCCTCTTCTCAGGAGTCAAACTGACCTATGACATTCCGTTATCTAGTTCGAATGCTCTACCACTGAGCAACTCGAAACTCTTGGGAGCTAGGCCAGTAAACCAGGTTCTGGTGACAATTTGAGGATAATTAATAATGATGCTGCCTCTCTAAAGACCCTAAGAACCAGAGACGTAATGGACCTTGACCAAGGCGTTTTGATCTCAAGAGTTCACCAAATCCATACCCAAGATTTCCATTAAGCTTTTTGCTAAGATCTGTTATTGGTCAAAGTTTCGGGATGATATTACCGAATTGATCCAAAAGGGCGTCTTGCTCGTTAGAGAGTTGAGCTAACACCTCGATTAAGGGTTTCAGGTCTCATGCATTTGGGAATGACAACTCTATTCCCCCTTCATGGCAAGTCTGTCCAGGGTTGTCAACTCATCCTGGAAACACCAATATGGATGCAGGTGCTCTGATAGATCTTGCATACTATCTGGCCAACCGGTAATGATGAGATCTGCTAACTCAGCCAAAGTGGAGTAAGCTTTCGTCTCCTCTCGCAAAGATTGAAGTCGGGTAGTCTCCACCTTCAGAATTTGCATGATGCTGACGTCTAACCCTGGGATTTCTGTGGCAGATCCTGGTTCAATGAGACGGGAGAGCGAGTCAGCAAGCAACACACTCTTCGATCCAACGTGCTTCACTTGGATGTCATATTTAGAGAGACCTAACAGCATCCTTTGCAATCTAGCTGGAGCTAGACGAATGGGTTTCTGGAAGATAGACTGCAATGGTTTGTGATCTGTGTGGATGGCGATCTTCTTGCCAAATGTGTATATACAGTTTTTCACAGGAAAACAGAACAGCCAGCAGTTCCCATTCTATGTTAATTTGGAATAGTTAGATTCAGCAGGCGAGAGTGCCTTGCTGGGAAATCACACAGGTTTTCCTTGGATCAGATCTTGGATCGGAACTGCACCAAGACCTTCTAAGGACGCATCAGTCTCGATGACGGCACGCTTGTTAGGGTCATAGTGGATGACCTTGACGGCATTGGCGATGTCCTTCTTGATGGTATCCCGTTCCTTCTGAATGTCACTTGTCCAGATCAAATGTGCATTACTTTTAACAGACTGCGCATGATCATGAGGTAGGTTTTCTTAGTCAGACTGGGGATGAACGATGACATAAAGTTCACTGTTCCCAGAAGGCTTTGCAGCCCTTGCTTATCTGTTGGAGCAGCAAGCTTTGTGATGCCTTTGACCTTCCTTAGACATGGTTGTACGCCTTGTGGAGTGATGACATGTCCAAAGTAGTCAATCTGTTGTTTCTTGATGAAAAAGTGTCCGGGTTGAACTTAAGCCCTGGTTGGCGTGCTCTCTCCACAGTCTCCAACAAGTTTATATCATGGCGCTCTTCTGTCGACCCTTGTACCTTGCCATTATCTGCACACGGGAAAATACCAGGGATGTCAGCTGGGACGCGGTCCACCTGCTCACAGAAGATTTCAGATTAAACTGACGGTCCAATTGGTAATCGCATGAAGCAGTACTTCTTAAATGCTGTGTTAAATGCAGTTAAGAGCTGGCTCTGCTAATCAAGCTGTTTGGTCCGATATCCCCTCTTGGCATCAAGTGTGGAGAAGTACTGAGCATTCTTGAAGGAGTGCTCATCATTGTCCCAAGATGCAATGTATTGAACATTGCGGATGAGGTACTTGTTATATTCCCTGGATCAAGGCACAGACGTAAAATTCGTAAAAAAAAAAATTCGTAAAATTCCACTCTTCTTGACAGCAGCTAGGAGGCTGTGTTCGCACTCAGCTCTTTTTGGACAGAGTCGGATGATTCCTTCCTGTTCCATCTTGTCTAGCTCGTTCTTTAACCATCATTTTATGCATCATTTTTACAGTTTCAGCTCGTCCGGTCGCTTACGCGCCATTGGACTTAATGCATTAACTCGTTTATCTACTCGTTTTATCTCCTGGCAAGAGAAATTCTGTGCAACTTATATATATACTGTAATTTGCGAAGCGAAACGAAAAGAAAATTTGTACTACGTGATCAATGTTCGTGAATAAGGAAATATGTCCTATACTATTTTCCCTTGAATGGCATCTCTTTGGAGGGAGTCACCTCTAACAATTTAAATCCCAAAGTGGTACATCCTTCCAGTCCTCTTCATTAAATTGCATATTTCGCGAGCAACTGGGTATGGAAATCAAATGAGCGCGGGCAGGAAACAAACAAACAAACAAAACAATCGACCTGTGAAACCATTCAATCCCAGTTCTCCTCCGAATTCGCTTCAAGGATTTAGTAACACGATTAAGAGTACATGTTGCCAAATATCAAACATTTCAACAGTATCAGGGCAGCAGCTAAAAAATCAAATCAGCTAACATTCCCACGTTTGGTAGACTTTAGTGTGGTACAAATCACTGCATTATTCGTTTGGCTCAATATCGATTTTTTTTTCTTTTTTTTTTTTTTTTTTTAGAAAATCGATAACTGAATTTTTAATTTCTTTAAATCAGCACTCTGCTTGCTCAAAATCGCAGGCAAATTACGAAGTTTCCCGTAACAAAAGAAGGCTATCCAGTACAAGAACAATTGCCAAAACTGGGAGATCTATACCAATATACTCCGATGTTTGATGCCGATCACAAAATCTGATGTAATTTATCCCATGTGATTTTAACTTGTTGAAACTCAAGTCGAAATGAGCTTATTATTTGACTATGTGGTGCGCAAAATGACTGCTTCAAAGTCGAGGATTTGAAAGACATGAGATAGCTCTTTTGGAACACCAAAGTGTTTATCGTGGAAATGTTTAAGCCCGAAGATATGGAATATTAAATTTGGATGAAAGGCGCAGTTACTAGTCCCATTTACGGATACGGCGGCCATCTTGGATTCTACTGTTCTGAGAAAGATATCGTGGGATGGCCAGGACGAATGTGGTTTTCTTTGTAAATTTTCGGTCCACTTTGACTTTTACATCTTTTGCTTCGCACCATAAGTAATCTGAGACACAGGAAGTACGAAAATTGATCTGGTTTGAAAATTACTGAACCAAAACCAAATTTTCACACACTTTGTGTACGAATTTGCCCCCTGGGCGTCTCATAATATCTTTTTCAGAACAATAGAATTCAAGAATGCCACCGTATTGATAAAAAGGTCTATTCATTTGAATAACCGCAGTATAGAAGCTAAAACACAAGCTGCTCATTTTAAGGCTTGCCTCGCAGTTTACAGGGAGTTTCAGCAGGCAATCTTTGATTCGTGTACAATAAAGATCTCTAACCTCTAAAACTGCGAGTAAACGACGAGTGGCTTCAACGTTGCTTCATGCATCATAACATACAGAGAATCTGGAAGGATACCGTGATCAGTTGACATGGTCGTATTATTGTCTTTCGGGTGTTTCTTTGGCGAAGAGCATCCATTGGCACGAAGCACTTCAGGTAGGAGGGCTTCATTGCAAACGCGAGTTCTGGACTGAGCAGTTAACCGTATGGAAGCGGCAGGTCATCCATCACAACGCCTGGTTTCACTACCGATGCTAGCACAAGCGCAAGCACATATTTCACCTTGAAAATGGGCTTGCCACAAGCATAAGCATAAGCCCAAGCACAAGCGCAAGGATCAAAATTTGTCCTTTTTCTTATGTTTGGGCTTAAGCTTGCGTTGTGTGAAAAGGGAACATAACGTAAACACAACCCAAGCTCAGTGTTTTGTTCGTCCAGTGAAAAACCTTTTCCAGGTGCCGCTCACAGTGCTCCGCTTATAAGAGAAAGCATCGAATTAATGAATCCTTCGTCACTGTGTCCTGTGCTTGTCCTTGCGCTAAGGTTTGTTTTCACTTCTTGACATTCCGCGTTTGTGCTTTCGCTTGTGCTTGGGTCTCTAATGAAAACCAGCATTAAAACAACTTGTATCGTGCCGTTGGTTGGAATAAAGAGCAAGGAAATCAACCAAAAAGCTATCGAACATCGGAAAAAATCCGTATTTACGTAATTTTATGTACTCAGCTACGAAGAGTTTAAAAGGTACACCAGAAAGCGACAGAACATATAAAAACAGTTTAGCGAAGGGGGTGAGGAGGGAAGGAGAGGGGTTAGGCAGTCTCAAATTTCTGGTACCAGTTTGCTGTGAAGCAACTTTTCAATTTCAAAGGGCAGATCTCACATTTCTTTTGCACTGCTTTCCGTGCATGAATTTTTGGGCGCAATTTTCCATCGAAATTTTTTCTGTAATGCCCCTCATCCCCACCCTCTCCACCCCCAGCAACATGAAGTGTCTTATGATCTGAATGCGGCACTTAAGCTCCGTGCAAGCGGACGCAACATTGTTGGGTGTTACATGTTGCGTCTATTTCACCACCCTGTTACATGTTGTTGCGTGTTGTTAGCAGTTCCTGCACGAAGGTTGAAACTGGTCAAACTTTTAGCTCCGCACAAACGGACACAACATTGTTCGCCAACAACTCCCAACAATGTTGAGCGCCTTACACTTCTACGCACAAAAATTATAAGGAAATGAGTGTTTGCTTTGTTACAGCACCAGTATTTTAAGCTTCCACGGTCACTACAGCATTCTTGCATAATTACTAATTCATAATTGACTGTGTAATTTCGAGAGCGGGAGAGTGATTCCTATTCATCATTGTCTTGGACTTGTTCAATCCCGAGACTTGAACCACTTCTGTCTTTGTTATATGGATTTATCAGCCGTTTAAGTTGCACGTTCAAAGATTCAACCACTTCGATACTGTTGCTGATTCCGATACTTTTGTTTCATTTGAAGAGGGAGATATCACAATGGTACACACAAAACGTTTTCATGGGGAGCGATGTCGCGCGCACGGGACTTCAAGTACCTGACACCGGACGGTCCCGCCGCTGATGGCTGCGAACATCAACACTCGCGTCATATTCATACAACTTTCATCGCACTTTCTTCACTTGTACTTCTAATACGCCTAATGTATGGAAAGGAAGCATCCTTTGTTAGTCTCGAGAATCACGGCGGAACTCACGGTTCATGCCTCGGGACATATCTCACGTACATCTGCAGGGAATAATGGCTTGATATAAAAGACTTTTAATTTTGACAGCAACTGAACGCTAGTCACTACTCATGCCAACCACACTTGCCGACTACGTCTTGAATGGCATCTATATAGGGCTCATGTGCTTACGCTCGCTGGTTGAAGCTACATCTAATTCCAGAACACCGTAGAACTTTTCACTCATTCACCCAGTCCTAGTAGACCCTTTTATTGGTACGGCGGCCAACTTGAATTCTGTTGTTCTAAAAAAAGGGTATTATGAGACGCCCAGGGGGCAAACGTGTAGATGTTGTGAGGAAAATTTAGATTTGGCTTTAAATTTTCGAACTAATTAATCTGAGACAAAGGAAAAATAAAAATTGATCTGGTTTATAGTAATAATAATAATAATAATAATAATAAACTTTATTTTTCGAGGGTAGCACTTGACAGTATAAAATACTGATAAACTCGTGGCCCTCTAAACAAATTAAAAATAAACACAAATACATATGATAATAATAATGAAGTAATTAATACTAGCCTATAATCAATTAAAATATAATTTATCTAAAAATTAACATAAAATATGTGAAAATAAAGTAGAATAGCCTAAGATGTAGTAAACTGATGCACATCTTTATAGGACTCCAAAAAATACTTCTATAAAGACTCCAAAATTTCTAAACTAGAGCTACTCTTAATTTCATTGGAAAGTGAATTCCAAAACCTAGTGGCTGATACTTGAAAAGTCCTACACCTTCTGATTCTCTTTTATACTTTGGACAAATAAAATTTGATACTTTGTCTTTCACTAAAGCGTATATAAATGTTTCATTTGAGTAATTCTAACATATAATTGGGACACACCCCATTCAAACGTTTGTAAACTAATGCGCACTTAATTAATAGCTTCATGAAAAACGGTAGCCAATTAAGTTCTCTAAAAAGATCTACACTATTTACTTTAGTATCAGCTTTGAGAATAACCCGTGCGGCACGCTGCTTTAGCCTGAAAACCTTATTTAATTTATCAACAGATGTGGAAACTCACATACAAGAGCCATAAATCATAGTTTGCATTATCATGGCATTGTAATAAAGAGTTCGTTGATCTAAAGGCAAATAACACATGATGTTTTTTTTTTCAAAACAGCAATACGCTGTGTTAGCTACTTACATAGATTATCAATATGCGCATTAAAACTAAGCTGAGTGTCAATAATTACACCTAACAGTTTTTGAGACTGGACTTGTTCGAGTTCGACTGAGTTGACATGTACAGTGAGTAAAGTGCTGCTCATCTTCTTATGTAGACGCTTGCCAGCTACTAACATAGTTTTAGTTTTGGACTCGTTGAGTACCATTTTGTCGTCTGTGGTCCATTGTGTAACTTTACCAACATCAGCTGGAAGAACTTGATTTAAGGCTCCAGTTGCTGATTTATAATCAACATTAGCACTGATTGTAGTATCATCCGCATATATGTCTGCTGCTGAATGTTCCAGTAGCTTTGGTAGATCGTTTATAAATATAAGAAACAATACTGGTCCCAGGATACTCCCTTGGGGCACTCCAAGGTTTACATCTCTGAGAGCTGAATGACACCCATCAATGTTTAAATATTGCGTGCAATCACTAAGATAACTTTCAAGTTTCTGTAAAAAGAAGGGTATGATCGATAAGATCGAACGCTTTTTTGTATTCAATCATCACCAGACCAGTAACATTGTCTTTGTCCATATTGAGTAAAAGCTCGTCGATAAGTCGTATCAAAGGTGTCTCAGTGGAAAACGACTTTCTAAACCCAGATTGGAATTTATACAATATCCCGTCTGATGTCAAGAAGTCACACAGATGGTCTTTCGAGTAGCTTAGACAAGACTGGCAGGACTGAGATTGGCCTGTAGTTGTTAGTCTGATCTGCTTCCATTTCCTTTAAACACAGGCGTTACTTTAGCTACTTTCCAGGCAGATGGAAAGACCTTATTTGATATACATAGGTTAAACAGTCTAGTCAGAGACGGTAGTAAGGCAGGAGCAACAATCTTTGAGATCTTGACGCTGATATCATCACCACCTGTAGCTTTGTGACTTGGAATGGACGAAGGCAGTTCAAAGACTCGTTCCTTAGTTAATTATACTCGGGATCGCAAATGCATATTCAACTTGATTGATAGCACTTGGTGTTTACGAGACAAACATTTTATTCTGTCTTATGAGAATATAACTTTGAAAACGATGTCCTAACAATACCAAACTTTGAAACGATGTCGTAACAGTTGAAAATGTCCTCGAGATTCGAAAATGCCCTATAAGATCTGATCTGTACCACACTCGCCGAGGATAGAATTGAAACCCATATTTTAAGCGAACGAACAAACAAGGTTAAATATTTAACTTAATATATGCGAAAACGTACGATTACAAATCTTAACACAAAAGGATTACGTAACACTGTAAAGTCTTTTTAAAGTCTAGAAAGATTCTATTTAAACACACTAATGATCGTAATTGTCTCCTGCTAACACACTAATGATCGTAATTGTCTCCTGCTCACTTGGGCTCTGAGCCTCATATGTGCTTTGGGTAGAGATCAAATTCTTTGTATAATCAATAAAGAAGGTATTCAATAATTCAGCCATACTGGTTTTGTTCGTAATGACATAGCCACTATCAATCAACTCTTCATTGCTAGATCGAGACTCATCGTCGTCACGTGACAAACTCTATGAGATTCCATAGTTTCCTGGTGTTGTTTTTTTTTCGCTTATTTTATTCTTAAAATAAGCCTGCTTTGTCCTCCTGCTCAAACTGGAGACACTGTGTTTTGCTTGTCTGTACAGGTCCCAGTCTCTTTCCATGTTACTTTTGCTTGCTTTGATTAATGAATTATCTCTTGTTCTGATTTCTTTCAAAATATAGGCATTCAGAACCACTTGGGTTGATTTCTGCGTTGAACTCGTTTTTGTTTGAGTGGGAGATGTTCATTAATTACTGCTTTAAAAATCTTGTACCAAGTGTCAACAATGGCATTAATGTCGTCAAAACGAAAGGCGCAATCCTAAGGTGCCGTTTTCAAGGACTCTACAAACGCGACTTATCTAGGTTTTTGATGTCCCTGTAGCTTATGGCAATGAAACTGAAAAAGACTTCTTTGTTCGGCTATCCTCGAACTTTTAACAAAATAGTCGCTGTAAGGGACAGTTTGTCGTCCCGCGCTCCCCACCTGTACCCCACTTTGTGTGGGTCACGTGATCTCAATGCCATGTGCTCTTCACTTCGTGTGCGTTGAAAGTTTGTGCGTTGAAGGCTTGTTTGTTTGGTCGCCTTTTGACCTGTTTCATCGCCATCGATGTTGAGCATAAGATAAAAGATGCCCCAAAATATGTAAGTCTCGTTTCTTAATCGCTCGCTTGTATCGCTTTATCTGTAATTCAGTATTTCTTTCGTTCAAATCGCGAGCCTTTATTATTTTCTAATTTCAGCTGTACCACCCGCAACGACTAGTAGCAGATTAAACTTTTAGTGTCAAATATTTGTCTGTGGTTTGTTCAACAGTGGCCTCTTGAAGATGTTCTTGATTTGTATGAATGAATATTAGCTTGATGGGTGAATAAATTAGGTTAAGTTACTGTATATGCCATGCATCATAATAGCTGCCAATTTAAAATAGAGAAGATCCAAAGGGAGGAAACTAGAAGAGACAAAATAAGGCAGTGCATGATATTTCTGTGGATTTTTGCAGCCTGTTCCCATGTGACTATACTATGTGCAATAGTTAAGGCTGGATAAGTGACATATATGTGGTGTAAAGTATTAAGTGGTACAAAATGTCTTGACCAAATTTTGTCGTGTCGACATATTTGAAGTCTCGTAACGTCAGTCGCCTGCAGTTCCGTTTAGTCAGTGAATTTTTCTCATATTTTCTGTGATAGCTGCAACTGGTTTCGTGCATGTTTTCTACGCTTTATGAAAGAATCTGTAGGTAGTAAGAAACGTCATGAAAAGTTATGCATGAAGTTTATTATAGCCTCATACGAAAACATTTCACCGTCCCGTTTTCAAAACAAGGCAAGCGAGGTCAATTTTGGTGGTCCAGTAGACTACGTCATTGTGTTGCTATGGTGGATAGGTTTCGCGGTAAAAGTATCGTAAAATAATTTTATCACTTTCCTTTCTTCGTTTCGGAG
>BLFK01000799.1:156187-166187 GCA_014634185.1 Astreopora myriophthalma | reverse complement strand
AGATTCACACGCTGAATTTACGCGAGCTGACTTACTCTCTCCGAAAAATGCTAGTTGATCTTTTTCTTCCGAAACGTAAACAAATTTAGGTTAACGAAAACCAATGGGATATAACTGGAAAGGAAAGTTCTTGGTAACATTTCACACAAGAAAACTCCAACTTAACAAAATGACCGGCTGGGTGCCCCTGAACAGCAAGGCCAGTAATAGTTAACTATTACTTGTATATGTATGTATATACACTTTTTTAATTTTTCTTTTTTTGCAGAACAATCGAATTCAAGATGGTCGCCGTATCGGCAGAAACTTCAATTGAAACGACTTCAGGTTCCACATATCTGTCTAATATGCCCCTCAGGTAACATTAGCAATTTGTTATGTGAATTTCTACCAGCATTGAAGGAGTGACACAAATATTTTCATTACGGGAAGAGGCGGAGGTCTACGAGCTTGGTTTTCATTAGCTTTTCACTGATCCTCCATCCATGCAAACCGTTCCAGTTGGTATTTTCAAACCAAATGGACTGACTGCCTCGTGAGAATGATTTATAACCACAGGTGAAACGAAAGACTCAAACAATGGAAAGAACGCTTAATGTCACACCTACTAATCATACCTTTACTTCAATTTCTACAAGTAATTTGCCCCAAGGATGCCATAACACACTTAACACGTTATTCACAGTCTCAGCACGCGCTGTTCACGGTCTAAGCAGACGCGTGTCATTCAATGACAACTGTAGAACGCATTATACGCACCACGCGTGTCATGTCCTGCCATAACACAACACACGTCATACGATGCTTCGTATTTCGTTTCTTAATTTTTCGTTTTCTTCTCATCCCTTTTTTAATGGCTACCGCTATGCATCAACCTCCATTTGAATAGAGCTATTTGCTTAATCAGCTTATATCAATCAGTCACAACCTACCAAACAGAACACAACAAGCCTCTTTCTGTGCACGCACTATATACTTCACACATTACACGTTTCGAGGATCGACTGAAAACTTTAAACTACAAATTGTTTCATTTTCTAGGGGGTAGTAGAGAAGACTAAATACGCAAACAACTTTGAAAATTGACTCTCACTAAGGCACCCGGGAAACAGGAGACTAAACCCACGGCATTTGATCTTTAAGTTATTATTATTATAATAATAACATTATCAAATGATTATTATTATTATTAATAATTGTTATAATAATAATAATAATAATAATAATAATAATAACATTATCGCGTCGAGTGACGACGCGTAGCGTTCCTTCTGTCCTCATCAAAAATGGAGTCTTGCTAAACTGGCATAAACTCGAAGGTCGGCCCTGCGTTTGGACCTACAGTCGGGTCTCCGTGTTCTTCCAGCGGTGTTTGCACAAGCCTCTTCAAATGTCTGTCTACTGTCATCATCAATCCCAAAGCATCAACGAATTTCTCCGGATGTCCATTGAAGACGAATTCAAGAGATCTTAGTAGGTCAGTGTAAATCCGGTTAAACTCTCTGTTCAACACGTCAGCACGGGAGCCTGGTGCGTACTTTACGTAGCGCGGGTTGTTGACCATTGGCCAAACCCCTTCAGGATCAAAAAATATCTTCGATCCGTTGAAGGAAAACGCGCCATGACAGTCCTAGAGGAGAAAAGTCGAAATGAGTATTTTAGGTGAAATAACTTGAAATTAAAAATTCCGCTTGTGTCGTTGCATCGACAATATTTCTGGTCTGGAGACCTTTAATCTCTTTGACTTAGTTTCAACTAAGTATCAAGAAACTTCAGTTTTAAATTGGAATCGAATGTCAAAAGATAAGGCCTGACCAATTTTCGCCTACTGTTGTTTACTTGTCGATGATTTCCATACTATGATAGATAGTTCTAGTGGACGATTGTGTTTGCGTCAACCTTCTGTCACACGCAAGTAGCATCCTGTACTGTAATCAAGTATATCACTGCATGTGTGCGTTTTAGCAACATTATGATAGTAACCTTAATAAACGGCATTATCTCCTTGCCAACACTTGAATCTCCTTCGCTTTTCTCCTCGTCTTCTCTGTAAACTATGACTTTGTGTTGTTCGACGATCGATTTGAATAAAAAGTAATGTGAAAGGTCGCCAGTATTGGTAGACCAGTCCAGTGGATTGCAGGGAGAACTTCCCTCTCCTTCCCTTACAATCTCCTTGATGGCTTCCTGTGCACTCTTGAAATCAGTAACGTTGATTAGCTTTCCATATCGACCAAACGAAAATCCAAACAATAGTTGCTTGGACACATCGCCAGAAAATATTGTTTGGTTGGTGCCATTTTGTGTCAGGAAGGCAAAAGCGCGCAGGATGTAGTGATAGAATTCTCCAATCGTGTTATAGTGCTTATGAAATATTGGTTTATTCTCACCCGGATATCTCGCACTTTTCTTAAGCTGAAAAAGGAATAACTGTGTTAGTGTTTACGTCATCTAAACTAATTCCTAACAGTGGAAAAATTGTAATAATATTGGTTAGTTTGGGATGTCCATTGTATGCGTAGCATCCATTCGGTCTTGTACTGATTGAGCTGCTAGTTGCTTGACAGGAATCGAGCCTACGACCTCCGTATCACCGGTCCGATGCTCTAACCACTGAGCTACAAAAACTACAAATGCGTTAGGTCGTTCAGTTAGGTTTTCATATAAAGTGTCCAACTGGTCAGCTGGCTCGACAATGTTATATGATTCCATGTGACAGTGCAAATATCACGTGCAGCGCAATCGCACGGTTGTGGCTCGAGACCCGTTCAAGCCTGGATATTTTTCAGGCTACTTGCAACGCCCTGCATTAGATAACAAAGGGGTGAAGTAGTTTTCTGCGCCCGCAGTGATGGCAGCCATACAAAACCCCTAATCCTAACTCTAACCACTGGTCACTGAATCTACCTCACCCGCAATCTCCTACCCAGAGTCTTCGGGCTCTTTGGTCAGCGGGTGGGTGACCATAAAGACTCTGTGATAATCGAAAAAATTCGAATTTTTTGATCGGCTGTTAGTATACGACTTCAAAGAACCGTCCCAGATTTTGTGGGAAAATGGCGTCCATTATCCGAGTCTCTCCAGGCGCCCACACGCTGACCAAAGAGCCTGAGGACTCTGGGTAAGAGATTGCTTCACGCGATGTTATTCAATGCTAGCCACTTGCAAATGCTTAAGTTGCTAACTCCACTGCGATGATCACATTTACATCATGTACATTTCATGTACTCTCTATAATGTCTTCATAACACTTACAAATTTAGTTGAAGTGATATTGCCACATTTCTTCTTCTCCTTCGCCTGAAAAGCTGCATCTAAACAGTAAGTGAGAAAATCACATTAATTAGCTTCAACTGGTAAAACCGCACAAAGTAAGTTACGCACAGCTTAAACATGGATTTGTAACTGAAACAAAACACTCCTACAATTGTCGGTTTTGCCTTCCGTTTTGATCAGTCCCCGGTGCGTGCCTCAATTTATTGCTCACCACACTAGGAGCCCAACCACTACTTTTTTTTTTTTTTTCAAATCATGATGATCAAAGTAATTGTAAGTAACATGTAACCTCCAGTTCAGCCGGCCCACTTAAATTGTGTTAATGCCGGACAAACTGCAAGGATTTAGAGCGTTACCTAAGGCACGTTAACTTTCGCGTCACATTAGCCGAGTAGGGAATTTACGAAACGACGACGACGACGAAAGCTACGAGGACTTCATCTTAAAATACAAGTTCGCGTTATTGGTATCACATGTCCTTTCGCATTTAAAACGTGTAGTAACTGTCGAGGATTAGAATGAAATTGGAATGAGCGGGTTAGAAGCGTAGAGAGAAAATTGAATATTCATCGTCATGTGCTCACGTCCTCCACAGAACCTTAAATTTAGTCATTTCACGTCGTTGTTTAGGAAATGACGGCAAAGAAATTTACCAAATTGTAAAACGCACGTGCAAAGAGTGCAGAACCATTGTTTTTGCTCACTAAATGTATTGTTTTGTTGCGCTCTTGCTGTCGTCGGCATCGTCGTTTCGTAAACTCCCTAGTATCTATTCCATAAGATTGTCATCACGGCTTTTCGATCGATTAACTATTAATCGCGACTCCCTCAATGCCGCATCCAATTTTACATCCAAAAGATGTGCATATACCAGAATTGTGTTGATGGAGATAACTTTGACAGTTGTTGGGTTCTAAAATTCCATACCTGAAGTAGCTAGGGACCCGCCCCAGAACCAAGCCTTCATTTGGCGAATCCAACCATTTTGATCTGTGCTTGCGTAACCAAAGGTAAAACAGAAATAAAGTCCCATCAGGGCTGCCGAGACGCATTATACGGCCAGCGTTCACACAGTAACTAGGATTATTAAAACTTTGTACTCAAGGATTGCATGTTGATTGTAAGTAAGCCCCTACCATGGGTTTCGAAAAGTGATGACCAAGATGACATTTCCTCGGGTTGCGTCACTGACTGAATTTTGTTGTCGTTTCACCTATATGGTGTTATTATTCGGGGAAAATTTCTAATTAATGCTATTTCGTATCTTTTTTAATGCTGGAGACGTCAAGGATTTTAAGTTGGCTAAATGTTGGGACGGTATTTGCCAGATAGCAAACAGTCAGTCTCAACGTTCTCGATAAGCCGTCTTCGTTGTTCGCTTTTAAAATTTGTTTACTTCATGCACCCTCAGTTACGTCATTCGTTAGTGGTGCACCCCTGCTAAGAAAAATCCTAGATCAACCCCTTGCAATTGGTTGGGCAATATTTTTAAAGAACCAATGAATTACTTTCACTATTACCATGTCCAGGGACTTTGTTAGCGTTAAATTATTTAACAATGTCACTTAACACCTCAACCGTGAGTGGCTGTAATGAGTTGTTTCAGAAGGAGAGCCGAACAGAAAGTCTAAGGGCGACGAATTTGTGCACGGAATTTTACTTCAGACAAATTTGGTTCTAAGTTTATAAAATAGTCACTAAAGGTATTGGCAATGGCAACAGGCTCACTAATTATCACTCCATTTTTGGTGAAGCTTGTAGGTATGGCGCCTTAGCAACACGCCCGTTAATCACTTCAGTGACAATTTTTCAGGTTTGCTCAAGTTGCCTTATCCAATTTGTTATTATAATGATTCACCGTGCCGACACGAACGAGATGGGTTATAGTTATTCTCATATGTCTCAGTTAAATTACGTTTGCGACTGTTTTTTTTTCTTTTTAAGAATAAGTTATATAGTCTAGATTTGGCTTTAAAAGATTTTAAGAGTCCAGTAGTTAGTTACGGTTGCGCAGTGTTATCAGATTTTTGCCACGACAAGACTCCAGCGGAAAATTGTCATTGCAGAATTCGGGATATTTTTGCAGGGGCCCATTATAGGCAGCGTCAGAATTACCAAAAATTAAAGAATTCTTGTCGTATCCAGACAATGGCTGATTAAAGACATTAATGTTCTGACTCAGAGAAGTTGCGAAAGGCGACGCTTTCCTTGGATTTAACTGATAATGAATGCGGCATCGGAGTCGCAAAGCGTAAAGATTGGAAGATGGTCGAACAGATCGTTTATAACCAGACCATAACAACATGAGGCTGAAATATTATTAGTGAAAATGCTATCAATCAGACTGGCACTGTGCGAGGTAAGTTGAGTTGGTCTCAAAATTGAAAGCTAAAACATGTGAGAAAATAATACATTAACGATTTCAGCTGTTGTTGGATGCAAATCAGTGCTCAAAAGGCCTATAGAATTGAAGCCATCTTGAAGGGAGCAAGCTTACTGACCGTTATTGTTGTATCGTCCTGTTATCTTAACGCCCTGATCAGAATCGGGTCCCGGGATGACATAATTGTCCTTGTCATCTGTCTGTTCCGATCGCTCAGTTACATTATTTTCTTTCGTGACTGAAGGCTGTTCGATTGCCATAAATATGTCGGCGATGAGAGCGATGCTGCATTTTTGTATTGGGACTTGTAAGGTTGGCATTAGTTCTCCGGGAAGGCTGGTTGGGTAGAGAGGTATAACGTTTTCTGAAAATAGGACAGGTTTTCCTCCGACGGCGTTTAAGAGGTTTGCCGCCAGTGCTAGGTGCAACATCTCTTGAATAAGTATCTGTCTGAATATAGCTTGTACTTCGGTGTTATAATTTTTTTTTATTGTTGCTAATGCGGTGAGATATGTTGGGATTGTGGAATGCTCCACCTCCAAGGCCGTCTGAAGATTTTCGCGTAATTCTTCAATTGTAAAATCTTCTTCTTCTTCACCAGGGCAAGGGTTTTCAAGCCATTTAAGGATCATGTTTAGCTTGTCTTTAGATAAATCACGAGTCACTGGCATGTGGTTGGGATGCGCCCTCGGCAGGCGTAGTGTCATGTTAATATGATACAGGTGTTGCATAACTTCATGGTAGTTTCCCAGATCTACATAATTCAGCGTCATCACTGGATAGAGAAGAGAGTATTTTTTAAAAATTGGGTACACGTCTCTGTTCCATGTTGGTGGATCTTCGTAGGTGAAACTGTCAAACACTCGAATAACAACGTAAGATTTAAGAAGATCCAAGAATTTTTTCCCCTCACAGATTTTGTTGGCGTCGATGGGGCTCGATTGAGCCCAATACTGATATGGGTAGAGCTGGCCATCTATGAAATCCCTTCTTTTCTTTGGGTCACGGGCTTGGAATTTTATAGACACTAATCCAGATTGGTTAGTTGTCAAGTTCTGGGCTGGAAATGGAAGAGGATCTGTTCCAATTGGAGGACCTCCATATTCATAAAATATCTTGCTGTAGACGAATGGTTTGATATGGACAACTATCCCAGCTGCAGGACGCCCAAATTTGGTCGCTAGGAGACTGATTTCCACGTCGTCCCCTGGTTCTGCTTTTAGAACCCAGGGAGTAAAGGGGTGGATCTCTACCCCGTTCGTAGCTTCAGAAAACAGGATTCGTTTGCACTGCACTACTGGCCATGTTCCTTCGACCTGTAAGAAGATTTCACGTGATTAAGTTAGTAATTGCATTCCTTAGTTCGCAATCTGTTTCGAAATTCACGAAATTGGCATACTCGGAAAAATCCACGTTCTCCCAACAGGTGCCAAGTTTATAACGTTGCCATTACTAGTTCGGATACTGTACCAATGGACTAAATGTGACTCAAGGATGCTAGGCCATTAGACTTAATTCAGGGGACAGCTATCCTGCATATTGCATGGAGAGGAATGTGATTTTATTCACTCACCGGTCTTTACCACCACATATGTTGCAAACGATAGCACTCATTCTGTTGAATGACGTTTGTACTTTACGTTATCAGCTTCAAATTCGCGTAAGTCAGATTATGCCTGACAATGAATACCCTTTGCACGTCACACTGTGCCTTGTAATCAGGTGCAACTAAAATTTAGTGCGCATTTTACTACATAACAAACCCGGTTAATCTGACTTAAACAACTTTGAAAGCGATGACATGATTCATCGAAACCTTATTCCGCATCGTTACATGTATCGCTGGTTTGTAACCACCATTGTTTACTGAAAACCTCTTATTACTTCATCTACTATCATTACAAACATATCTCAACGGATCAGTGTCACTATCACCAGCTAGGGTTTCGAGGCCTGGAAACAAGCTGACACTAAACGCCGAGACTATCCACCAACTCAGTCCGAGTCTAGACATTGTTCTTCTAATCTTTTGTTCGAGGGACTGAATACACCTGAATAACATTCAAATTGCAATTCGAGCAACCAAAACGGAATCAAATTAAACAAAGTTCCTTACCTCAGCGATAATGAGTGGTGTTTTCTCTAGTCTGTCAATTTCCTCTTCTGATAAAACTCCGATTGGTGGAAATGACTGGATTCCAGCAGAGTTTTGATACCAGTTCGCCAATCGATAAAGGACAACGCCAAGCCTTATTGAATTGTCAGCACAAGAGACAGATTTGCTATTGGTCATCTTTTCTGGTAATGCCACCATGAGTTGGCCTATAAACGTGACGTTATGACTACCGTTCCTGTTGATGGGTAAGCTGTTTCCAAAATCGATCGTTATCCGCTTAGCTCTCCTGTTTAGAATGAAAGGTGCATCTTGAAGGCCATCAGTTTGGGCCTTAAGGAGTCGTTCTCCAGGTGTGAATGGAGTGGATTCAAGACCAGCTAAGCCAATTGTTCCTATTTAATAAAAAAGGAAAAGAAAAATGAAGATTAATAATGTGGTATAAATGGAAAGTCGTGCACGAATGAAGGAAGGAAGGAAGGAAGGAAGGAGGGAAGGAGGGAGGGGGGGAGGGAGGGAGGGAGGGAAGAAAGGAATGAGTGAGTGAGTGTGTGAGTGAGTGAGTGAGTGAGTGAATTATTGAATGAATGATCTATATACCTTACCGATTGATTAGTTGAAATGAACTTGTACTTCTCCATGGCGAGGAAATGTAAAGCAATTTCGGTGCAGCTTTCCATACGGACAGTTGACAGACATTACTGGTATGGATGTTGAAGTTGCTATGTCCTGCTTTCGCGCAAACCCGTGAACTTTAATGGCATTTCTAGAAATAGTCCCGCAACCGTAATAATATTTTTACAGCTTTACCTCGATAGTGATACAGCTAAGCTCGGTCTTAACCTAGTAGGAGTAGTATTGTCTTGCCCGTTTTAGTTTATTTGGGTAGATTTTTTAAAATATCAGTTTATTGCGCAATCAAGGTGGCAAAAATTATATGGGGGTTGTTGTTACTGTGTACCTGTTATTCTGCCCCAACCAAAATATGGGTCGTGTGGGACTTCGTTGAATGCATCCATATTGAATCGAATAGATAGTCTTCCACTGGTTCTGTCGGCTGCAGTCCTTAAATCTTTCAAGATTCGGGAATTGCCAATTTCTTTCTCATTCCAAATGAGGTTCGTGAGTTGTGACTGCCCCGCAGCTGCTTGTTCTGTATCACTATCGGATCCATTAGTAGACTTAACCCAACGATACTGGAAAGGAGCGGGAACGTAGTCTGCCGAGAAATATTCACCCACCAGAATTCGCCACCCCCACACCTCTGCAAACTTGTGGGCTTGTGGATCCAAGTCAACCAGTTTGGCAGGAACTCTGGTTCCACCTCCTGCGAGACAAAAAGAATTACGACGGCACAAGACTTTTAATAGCGCAGAGGAGAAGAATTGACCCCTTTTGACTCCTAACACTAAGAGACTGAAAGTTACTGTTTCAAGACTGCTTCAAGACATTCCGGCGAAGCCGGCTACACCCGGTATACCGTTGCCTACAATGCATTCATGATCACCGCCGGTTACTAAGTAACCCTTTGAGGGTCTTACCTATTCATTGAATCAATCAATCAATCAATCAATCAATCCATCCATCCATCCATCCATCCATCGATTATATTATATTATCTTATACTATTTTGTTTTACTCATTTATTTGATTGTTTTCGTCTTCTGTGCTACAGTCCAGTTAAAATAAGTTAGTTGATTGTTGTAACAGAGCAAATTCGAAAACTCTCTGTGATCTTCCTGACAGGTGCCAAACTAACAACAAAGCAATCTTCAAGTCAACCTGCAACTTTTTGAATGGTGGTGTAAACATAAAGTAGCCCATGTTTTGACATTCTACAAATACCTGTTACACCGGTTCCACAAAGAGGTTCTTCTTCTTGATTTCCAACGCAACGATAATCAGAGTAGCACACATGGGTTACTTCAGCCTCCACTGTCCACTCACCACTTCCCAAGGGATTCCAGTTGTCATGACTTGGCCGAGTATTGCTTTGTGTGAAGTTGTTAATATCAAAAAGGTTTGGAAAGTTGTTTAATGTTGGTGTATCTGCGCGAAATCGTCCGGCAAAATGAAAATGAGGGTAGTGCATATATGTTAAGTGATCTGCAAAAAAATTGAAAAAATACGTAAAATAAAATAGGACGATTTACAAGAATTCGAGTGCTTACTTGTAGAGGGGTCTGGGAGGGTGTTTCCCGGATTTGTTTATTTTGTTTTGTTTTGTT
>BLFK01000799.1:135470-155237 GCA_014634185.1 Astreopora myriophthalma | reverse complement strand
GGAACATCCCCCCCCCCCCCCCCCCACTTCATTTCGAAAATGTGTGGTAATTTAACGTACCACGCAACACAGTTGACCAAATATGTGTCGGAAATCGTGTGATTACATAATCAAACCCCTTTTAACGTGTCTAGAATTGATTGTTTAGTTGACCGGAAAGGGACGGGGATCGAATCTGTCATGGTTAGTAACTGTAGCCAACCGACGAAAACTTTGCACGATTTGTTTCGTCTTTTGTTCTAGTGAATCTAAGAGTGTGTTGTATTCGAACTCGGGACGTTGTGTTAGGCAGAATATATATGTTCAAAATTCTATCGTGAGTGAGTGATTTGTAGCGCGAGCTTTATAGGGAAAACATTGTGTTGTCAGGCAAACATCTAATTTCCAACACAAAGTCAGTCATTGACTAAATCCCACAAATTGATTTTATGACGAACTTAGCACGTGCGAATTCACTGGTTTTTATTCGGGATACTTGTAAGGTATGCCGAATTATCAACTCCCGTTAGGCTTTCTTGTGCAGAAAAATGCACCGTAGAAACCACGTGCCGGTGATTTAATTCGCTAAGGCAAAGCATTACATCATCAGGAGCGACAAGAATGCAAGGTCATTCTAGGTCATATACGATTGCACCATTTGTATTCTGGTTTTATTTCGAGACTGCACCATAGCTTGAACTGCTTTGAATTGCTGAGGATGTTGTTTTATATGGTGAATTGCTTTTGTCTTTGCACGGTCAAAATGCATTGAAACGCACATGGCCCGCCGTAGACCCATGTTAAAGGGGCTCTGTCACAATATTTTGAGGTATTTTGAGCATCGACAAATTTACCTTAAAATTGAAGGAAACCTGAAAATAATGCTTTATAAAGGTGGAAAAACACCAAAGAGATAATAATAAACCAGAAAGGAACAAGGATGGTTGAGGATGGAGAAGATTGACACGGATTACAAACAACAAAATTGAAAAGTTTAGCTAAACTTTTCAAACCCATTTAACCGTGACATAGCTCCTTTAAGATCGTAGATTTCAGTAGTCCGCGAACTCAAAGAGAAATGTCAAGAGAACTCCAACGTGCACATGAACTCAAATGAACTCGGATGCAACTGAAATGTACTGAAATGAAGAGGCAAAGATTAATTTCCAAGCAGGTAATACTTCATTGAGAACTTCTCTGAAGACAACAGGGATGAAGAAATATCCCGGCGATCAACAGACGCCATATTGCAATGCTTCGAAAACAACGGAGGTTCAGCACTTGACACGTAAAAGAATTTTCGCAGCGAAGAAATAGCCATAGGCTAGAAGACATGACAACAAAAGAAGATAAAGCTTAAGTGTATCATGTGTTATATTGCTTTGCTTTACAGTGTGTTAGAGTTTTGTAGTTTGTAATGTTCTACCCTTGGTACATATTGCCACATTAACATTTCTAAGTTATACATAGCAAAAGTGTTTATGACTGTCTTGTGCACAGTTTATAGCTGAAACATTTCTTGTTATTAGCATAGAGAAGATTTAATGTATTTGAAAAAAGCTGTACAGTTATCCGTAGTAGGTAAAGATGACGGAAAAATCTGCAAAATTATCTGTTACTGGTAACGGTGGCGTACATCAAATGAAGACTTGGGGTTTCAATGAAGGAATCCAGTAGTTTATTTACTTTCGTCGTGTACAAGAAGAGTAGTAGAAGACTACCAGTTATAAGTATTAGTTATGTTTTTGGAGAGTGCTTGCACGAAGCCCATGAAACCAAAGTGAAATGAAACGGTCCTTTCACAATTCACGAAAACGAAGACATAATGAAAATCACAGCTCACGGCCAATTAAACAAGTATTTCTCGTGTCACGGATTTTTTTCTTTTTCTTTTTGGCAAATCACGCCTCACAGCTGCTGTATGGAAATCACGATTCACGAAGAAAAAAAAATAGCCATTTCACATTCCAAGGGAAAAAAGAGCCGACCACCAGTCACGAAAATAGCCTTTACCACCCTCAATGTGATTGATGAAAATGCGCGTCAGCCTACTTCTGCGCCACGAGGTATGTCGAATGAGCGCTTGGAAAGCGTCTTGTTTTGGTTGGGATAGCGTCATGTGACATCCCGTTGTGACTCAATGCCTTAGACAAATGCCAGGGAAGTGGCACGAGGAAAGCTGGCGGCAGCTTTTCGTTTCGTTAATTATGGCGAGATGCATTTTACCACCAATTTGTCACCTGGTGTACCTCGTCCAGGAAGCCTTCGCAGCGATTAAGCTAATTTCAGCCATTGAAAGCCAAAAATCAGTAGAAATGTCCAGTGATTCCTCCGATACCGCGACTTGTCTCAAAGTTTCAATGAAATTGAAGAATCAGAAGAAGTGGAGGCTCTTACTGGAGTATTGGAACCGTATCAAGACGAACCACTCGCAAGTGATGGCGAGCCTGATGTTAATAACGACGAGGCAGACATGGATGACTTGACGCCAACAGTTTTGGTGGCAAGATTCGAGCGTCGAGTTGCAGTTTGCGAATGGTGTGTTAATTACGTTCTTCGTATTGGTGGATTATCTGTATAATAGCGAGTGTGTCTTTCCTTGCTTGTGAAAATTGCGCTTTTATGAATTTTAGGTGTAAATGTAAACAACATAAAGACGAAACCTTGGCGGATGCCATGGAATTCCGTTGTTTCCACGAGGTTACAAATGCAATTGGAAAGCTAGTCTTTGATGGATCTATCGAATCAATCAGCTGTATTACCGAGCTCGAGGATTACCGTGCACTTACAAACAGAACCGTTCTTTTACAAGTGGCTCCTTTGTCGAGAGGCAACAATGGAAGAACACACCGGAGGCGAACAGGAGTCAACGAAAATGAGTAAGCTAAAATATTCTTTTTTCCTGTCTGTTGAAGTGTGTATAACTGCTAACCTTTTGTTAGTTGCTCAGGTTCAAAGGAAAGTGCATGTCTCTGCAGGCAACACTGAAATACAACGACAGTCATGGGGGCATAAGTGCAGGAGAATGATTTCTTTTTCTGACTACTGCTTTTCTTTTCTTCCTGGATCAATATAGATTTTTGACAGCTGTTGACTACAGATGGCTTGTAAGATGCTTGTGCGGTTACATGGGCTGGGACAACAGTATGCCCTTACCAGCTTGTGTGTACCATGCTGCTAGAAGCAAATTTTCAACCAGCAGAACAACCGGGTATGCTGTTCCACGAGAAAGAGAGTAACAGTGCCACTAGAAGGGATTGTATCATTACGTAAATGAACATTTTCATACTGCCCTGACCACTTGCAAAATTTGGTTCAAAGCGTGGATCAGAAAAAAGATCTCACTATCATTACAGCAAGAATCTCAAAAGTGTCACCAATTTTGGTGTGACCACTTTTAATTTGTTTGCATTCTTTCAAAGCATGACGATCAATCACTGAGCCTTATCTTTTATTACACTGTTTCTCTTTACAATAAATACTTTTCAATGGACACATTCCTTGAGACCTTGTGCAAGAGAAGCTGCTTCCATCATTTTCAGCAACGTGTATAAAAATGTCTCTTACTACAACTTCAAAGCACACAGAAAAAGAGTCCAAATACAAAGTCTACTGCTTCATCGTTCAAGTTACCATCTTGTCAAGGCCAATTTGACTCATTGGTAAGGGTAGCTTGTAACGCTTTGACATCTTCAAGGATGAAGCATGTGAAATTATATAACTGGTTGTGGTTACCATTGACACCAAAGCAAGATGCCCTTGAAAACACAGTCAACAAACTTCATTTATGCATTACTAAACTGAAAAAATATGGTTATTACTGTTGTCAACCATCATGGCCCAACATGAAAGAAATTGAAATTATGAATGTTATTGAAATGACAAACTGTTCTTTTAAATCTGTGCAGGTTCTTGTTGCTTTCTTTGCAGTTCCAGGTCTTGAAGATGGCCTTTCTTGATAGGTGTTTTGTAAGGCCCCTTGTTGTTCTCCTGCAATACAAAAGCAGCATGTATGCTTGTTCCATGTAACAGACCTTTTTTGCAATCAATAGGCTGTAATGCATTCAACCTAAGAAGTCTAATAATTGTTTTGTCTGATGTTCCTCGAACAAGCAGGCAAAAGATTGGACCATTGATTCTAGCATTTCTTCAAATGGCTTTCTTTTGCAACAAACTTTCTAAAAATAATGCTGGTAGTCAGATTTATGTATTGCTTCCTCAGTTGACTAGGAGTAATTTTTCTGTATCTATTCAAGAAAGATCTGATGACTAATTTTTCATACCAGTTGGGAAAAGTTATTGCTAGTCTTCTGTCGTCTTATTTCATAAGCTTTAACAGCCTCTGCCTTGTTCACCCTGTTCTGAAACTGGGAAGTCAGTGACCCAGGAGCCTTGGAAGAGTGTCTGGTAAAGGTTTCCTTCAACACATTCCTCGATAAACTATAGGGTAGAATTTTCATCTCATCCACTTGTCCTGAAAGGAATAATGCAAAACCACTGTTCAGAGATCTGGTCATTTATAAAACAGTGACTAACTCAGATATACGTCAGGCAAAAATTCAGTAAACTTACCATGAGTTGAGGGAGACTTCACATCGCAAACAACTTCCTCACCCAATTTGTATTTTGGATAACAAACTTTGAGGTACTGTTTGCCACCCTTTGCAGTTTGCGTTTCCCTCTGCTCATTTTCATTAAAGTGGAAGCTTGCTAGCACGGTGTTGGCATTCCATAGAAATCCGTTTTCGGATTTTGTATTTGATTGGAGATCCAAAAGACGCGACCGGATTTTAAGATCTTAATCCGGATTCCCAAATCGAAAGCACCCTAATGCTAACGGTTAACAAGTTGACGTCACAAGGTCGTATCACGTGATAATTTGAGAGAGCGAGAGCGGAAGACACTTAGGAAAGCAAAATACCGCGTATTTCGAACATTAAAAAAAGGGTTTCTTAGAAGTTTATACCACTTTTAAATCTTTTATTACGTTTCTTAGTCATTAAACTACAAGAAACACACGTAAAAAGATTTCATGTCATATGCACTTTAACACGAACACAGACAGCCCAGACTGACAATTAATATGGCCAGTCCTTAGTTATCGTACCGATTTATATGGTTTATATTGGAAAAAAAAGAAATAACGCAAAAAATCACCTCATCTTAACTCATAGCAAAGAAATTAAAATAAACTTACTCTTGCTGTATCTTGCGTCCTTAAGTAGGTTTGAGGCGCGCTGGGCTGCTTTTGTGATTCGCTCCTAATCTTCGTTAAAAGAGAGCAAGGCTGGACACTCGGAACCTCGGAAACCAGTGATCGATCCGCGAACGAGCAGGATTTTATCCGAAAAATCGGCCAGATTCGACCTTTTGTCGACTCTCATGTGAAGATCGATAACAAACGATGTAACAGAAAGGTCCAAAGTCCGAAAGCAATCTCCACACGCTTAGAGAAAAAGCCGGTTTTCACGAAGAACCCGCCGCTTTCTCCAGTCTGAATAGGCGTTCCAGCTTCAAAGTAGCCTGCCCCAAAGGCAGAGCGAGGCGGAAATCAAGCAACGAAGAATGGAGCGGGCTTGGGACAGGCGAGGGAGGGAACGCCTGTAAAACTCTTTTTTAAAAAGGTCTTTGCGGCATACCAGATTCTGGTATATCCATTGATTAGTCAATTTTGACAGATGGAGTCAACACAAAGGTTGATGAGAAACCAACAGATGTAATCGTTCGGCTTTCGTAATTTGCAAAGTAGAGCGTCTCAAATCATGTGAAAACGAAGACTGTGTGATAATTCTAAGCGCTTGTGGAAAATTACCAAAAAATCCTTGCTATGACCACGCAAATGTCGATTTAAATCAGACGTAACATTCTAATAGTATTTCTGAGGAGCTAAAAATCGCCAAGAGCTCATCTTAGCACAATCGAAGCGGTACATGTTGATATGTTAGTGAGGCTACAAGTAAGCCCACAATGCAGGCCTATATTTACCATGTAATTCAACCGTGACACTTTGCGGCCGGTGTATTGACCATGTGCTCAGTGTATAAATGGGGACTGTTTATTAAACCGTTTGTTCCTGTTCAATCCTCGCCTGAATTCTCCACCTTATGGGAAAATCAACAGTACACTGTTATCTATTCATAAGAGAAAGAACTAGAGCTCTAAGTTAAATCAGGAGCCCACAATAATTGACATCGCGTAACATAAGTACGTTGCATTTTTAAACACCGAAAATGGGAAATTGTAGCGTTTGAAATGAGTTGTTTACTTGCCGTAGCATTAAATAACTTTGGAAGGGCAAAAAATGAAAAAAAAGCACAACATACATCACCGCAAACTAAAGATTCTAGCAATCATTTAGAGGCTAAAACCAAAGATATAAATTAAAAGCTTGCAAAGTTATGATGGAGGCGATAAATTGATGAAGACATCAATTTTGCACATTAGAAAATATTTGCGTACATTCCAGCGGAAGTTTTAAGTTTGATTGACAACCCCAAAGCAGAAACTGCGTCAGGTGGCCAAGTGGGCGGAACGACCTTTTTACAGGCGTTCCCTCCCTTGCCCGTCCCAAGGCCGCTCCATTTTTAGTCGCTTGATTTCCGCCTCGCTCTGCCTGTACTGTTGCGCACCGTTTACCAACTGGAACAGGCTAGCTTCATACTGGCCACGACCGTTGGCTTGATGACAATTTTACGTCTCTCTAGGGGTGGCTAGCTAAGATCAAATTTCGTCAATCTGGAACTTTCTTCCCTCCCTACGGGCCTTTGACCTTTTAAATCGCTCGTATTAAATAGCCAAGCGCATTGCTCAAATATGTAAACGTCTCAAACATGCAAATTAGGTGATTCAACTACACTCGAGTTTGGCAAACAGGAGATCTGATTAAAGTTAATACATAGCGATACGGGCGGCTGTCCGCACTATTTGCAACACTTTTACTTAGATTGCAAATTTGTGTGGTCAAAAATGGAGTCAACAAAATTTGAAGACGTTAATTAGTTTACTTCCTTCATTATATTTTACTGCAATTTTTAAATTTGTATCAAATTTGTTCAGAGATTACCAATATTCAAGAGTGCGATGGTTCTGCCCCACAGCTCAATAATTTTTTTCTAAGCGCAAAAACAATCAACATGCATGTTGATGAGAAACATGGAAAGGCATGGGCTCTCGGTGATTTGTATAATTGCCACTGAATTTTCAAGCGAAAACTTTTGGCACGTTGCTCCGGGCACCGGCCAAGTTCACAGAAGGGTCTTTAGTGACGTTTCAGTGAAATAAACAGACAAGAAGAGAGGACACTACTGTGTTTTCCTCTTCCACCTGTAACGAAACTGTAGAGTACGAAAATATAGCCGAATGTTTCTTGTCAGGCCCCTGGCATAACAACAGTGTCCGTCAGTCTTGGGAAAGATTTTCGAAGAGCTCCCTACATTAATTATACATGCATATTTCTACTAACCCTTTTCCAAAAAGAACGAGCGTGAACAGCGTTTTGCTCCGAATATGCATGCATAATGATGTAGGGACCTGTACAGAAATCTTGCCCAGTCTTGTTGACTTTATCTGGGCTGACTTAGGTTCATCTGGTATTTTATTCCACTTTTGTTTGTTAAACTTGCCCTAAAGCCATCACTAAGCTAGACATCTACTAGAATGTTTCAAACGAATCTCCTCAATGCACTTTATACAGATGACAATGGTGTTTATAGTTCATTTGATCTTACCTTCATATTGCTCATCAGATGCGCGTTGTGCACCATAGCAAAGTATTGGGCACTTTAGTAACGCAAAGACAAACCAATTCTTCAGCAACATGGGGATGTGTAGTAATTTGGAAGCTTCTTGCTTCGGCAATAAGCGCGTGCACGTGCGGCAGCTTTTGAACACTAAGCCCCGTTGAGGTCTGTGAATAATAAAACCCCTTGACTCCAAACAATAACAGCCTTCGTAATTGCTTTAATCATCATACAAAGATACGTAACACTTGATTGTTTTGGCCATCAGATTGTAAACAGAAAGTTTTAAAATATGAGAACATTAGAAAAGCAATTTCTTGCTCGATAAAGATGACACCATACTGTTCGCTTTGTATCGGTAATGTTAAACTGACAAGTGAAAATCTTGTTGCAGCGGTCTTAATAAGCAATAAAGAATAATCTCTGTGTCCTAAAGAGTTACACGCAATCCAGTTTCGGCTGGACACGTGTCCGCACCAACAACCACCGAGAACATCGTTAAGCTGTAAGGAAGTACCACCGGTCACAAGTTACGTTGTCAAAAATGAAATTAACTGTAGACAATTTACGGAGCAAAAAGCTTGATGTCTGGACCAATCACTACACAGTACAGATTCCTGTCCAAGACCATCGTTTTAATGAGGCCAACATCACAGGAACAATACATCACAACATTGTTTCCATTGCTTTTGTGTTTGTGTGTTGTTTAGTTTAAATTGATTCATCTGTCGGAATAACATCATATTTCACGCACTGGCCGTTTTTCATGCAAGAGACGCATAATCTATACAGACGAATCATGTGTCCATCATTTTATTCGTCTAATATAAAGACGGGACGAACTATAAAAGACGTATAGTCCGTCAGGGCGAGCTTGGGAAAACATTTGCTCAGCGTCTGTTAATTTCGCCTATCATAAAGACGGGCACAAGAAGCATTATCCCTCTAGACGAACTATCGAACGACGCACAACGGAAGATAGTTCGTCTAAACGGATAATGCCGTCTTTATACTAGAGAAGCATAACCAGACGAAAAAGAGATCTATGCCCAAGTTCGAATGCGTCTCTAGTATGTAAACGGCCATTAAGGTGTGAACTTAACGAAGTGAAGGTCAAGGCCAACAGCAATGAGCAGTGCGGCTATGCTGAGCAGCACTTGTCGAAGTCTTCGATACTCACACCAAGTTACCCAGAACACCTGGAACACGGTGAACAACACGAATGCCCTTTGCGCGCCCGGCTAAGCAATACCGATACCACCTTGCGCGCCCGGTTGAGAATATTGATTTCCCCATACAATACTTACCAATTGACATATTTTCTCTTTTTATACGGCTGCTTCTAGGCTGCCTCCTCGGGTTTTGGTCTCTGGGGCAAAACCCTTCGGGGGCAAAAACTGATGATGCAATTTCAATAGTCAGAAAAAAAAATAATTGGGTTTATAATATTTCCTTCAGAATTTTTAGAATGTTTTTTTTTTCGAAATTAAAAAATAAAGTTGTGTGGATATATTTACGTTGTTGTTGCGCCTTGAGATTGCTCTTAGGGTGTATGTAGTAACTTCGTTTCCTTTTCTGTCTTTCCGTAGGCGACCACTTGACACAATGTTCCAGGAGGAAATGTCACTGTACACGAACATGCGTGATCACAGCTATGACAATGGTAGAATTTACATTTACTTGCTAATGTTTTGCAAACACATCAAGAGTTTACATGTAAGGGAACTATAGTGACCACCCGGAGTTTATTTACATAGACTTAACTTCGAGTGTGTGTTGATCGACTAACATTCAACGACTTACGTGTCGGACAGGCGTCCAAGCGGGCTCTCCTGTTCGTGGTCATTGGGTCGGATAAAAGTCCTGATCTGTTTTAAACATACAGGACCACTTGAAGCATCACTTGAGACGGTGTTTCATTGACTGAAACCCATGCGTTCATTTAAGCAAGAAAGGACTTTTTCCGCGTTTACGTAGCCTTATCTAACACGAGGTGGACGGTAGGAATTCGAGACAGTTATGCAAACCCGAGATGCAGTGGAGGGTTTCAGTAACTGTCCAGAATTCTCCCAACCCCTTGAGTGTTTAGATGAGGCTATATGTAAACAAGGAAAAAACGTTCTCAAAACTAATTTCTCAAAACTGATTTGACAAGTGAAGGAAAATGTTGTTGATTTACTTCTTGACTGAAATAGAATTTCTTAATACACGAGCTCGGCAATCATACTTCGTACTTGCCAATCAAAAAGCGCACCTGACGACATGAACCAATTAAAATTCGCGCGATGTCACAACCGTGTTTATATACCCTTGTTTCAACACACCTATTGACCAGTGAGAGCACGCGTACTATCCTGAATATTTTATAATTAAGTTTATTTCTTGCAGATACCACGCAGCTGCAGTACAACCTCTAATTTCATTGGATCCGTTTAGGATGAAACTCTACTGTATTGAGGGTTAGGGTTTATTATTTCTGTTGTTCCTTTGAATGCTTCTATTCTTTTCTGAGCCAAACGCGCGGGCTGTTGTAATAGCTGCGTGCTGACCCATTTTTTGTGGCGAAATTAAGTTCAACAAGACCAGTGGAGGCATTCACCTGGGATGCATTGCCAACAGTCATAGTGTTTATATAACTGCCAGACCACTTACATAACTTAACCACGCGACTAAACGAACACAAACGAGCCCCTAAAAAAGGTGACCTCAACAACAACATCGCCGTACACCACTTGAAAACAAGTCGCACTATCGACTGGGACTCTGCTACCTGCGTTACCTACAGTACCGACTACCACCAACGAATTACACTCGAAAGCTGATTTACTAACTTAGAACAAACTACCCTAAGCCGCTGCCAACCTCTTCCCGCACGTTACAGACGACTACTCAACCGAAAAGAGTAGCTCATTATGCATGTTTATTATACAACTCCCACCCTACAATCAAACAATCACCGCTCACGTTTTCACAGCCAATCGCATCAGGGGTTTACTAGCAGCTACTCCATCCATTGACCAATCGAATCGCTCACCAGGGTTTTTGAATTTTCAACTGACTAAAATCGATAACTTGACTCTGAAGATGGCTTCCGCACAGGTTGTCGAAACGTCTGTCAACAACAACAGTCCTTCTCAGGACTCCAGTCGCCCGGATGATCATTTTCAATCGAGGAATAAACTATTACAAACGGCTTTGCTTGCGCTGAGTCAAAAACTATATTTGATGACGACTGTTTGCCCACAGGCACCCCATGCTCGAACTGAAAAAGCGGCAGATGTACGTCACCTTTTCAACGCCCCGGGCCTAGTTGTTCGAAGCAGGGTTAGCGTTAACCCCGGGTTAAGTCTAATTAAAACCAGTAAGTTGTCAAGGTATTTATCCCGGGTTAGCACTAACCCTGCTTCGAACAACTCGGCCCTGAATTATAAGGCTTTGTACTGGAAAGAAACCGCTTGTTTTTAAAGGCCAAAATCACTAGTACCAAGAGACGATAAGGGGACGAAGAGGGAGACTTATGGCGTTTGCTGGGATATGCAAATTTCACTAATGTTATTTATGGACACTTCAAGCCGGTTTCCAGAGAAGTCCGCAAAACTTAATTCTGAGTTATTTCAAATTGTAAAATCATTAGACGGTACAGATTTATGCTCACTGGAGCAAAAATGTGGCAAATGACCCAAAACATCCCACATTAAGGGCACGAGAGCCATAAATCAGTGTTCGCGGACTTCTAGGGAAACAGACTTCTGTCACTAAAAATAACTTTACTGAAATTCACATATCCCAAAGGCTAGACTGGGCGTTTCCCTCTCTGTTCAATTATCCTCTCGTGCTATTACGTGCTGTATTTGACCAGACGTACAATCACATGATGGATCTTGGCCTGTATCCTTTGTTTCAGTCTGCATAAAGGAAATGCCGTATTACCTAGACTGCACCCCTAGAAGTCCAGAGTGATATACTAATGAATATGAACCGCCAGCACGTGACACTTTCAGTTCTTCTTGATCTCAGTGCGGCTTCTGACACGGGCCACGAGATCTTACTTCATCGTCTACATTCCTGTGGTCTTGGCACCACAGGAACAGCTCTGAAGTGTTTTAAATCTTACCTTTCCAACCGATTGCAAAGCATCTTTTCAGGGGTCTGTCTTTCGGGGGAGGAGGGGATACTCCCAGAAAAATTAATTGGGCGGGGGTGTGCAGCCCGCTTCCTGAAACCCTTGCCCTACTTCAGAACAAACTCTGCGATTTTCCCTACCCTATTTCAGACCTCACCCAAAATTTGATACACTATTTCAGCTGTTACACGGTTGACGCAATAATTTTTTCGCTTTCGTTGATGGTTTTATTGCCTAATGATGAAGTAGCTTCTTGTAAAGAACATACCCAGTTGAAGACTGGAATGCACAAAGCATACCCTATTTCAGACCAAAATGGTTAAAATCGATACCCTACTTCAGACCAAAACGGCTAAAAAAAAAAAACCATGCCCCGGGCTTTGGGGCCGCACATATCTATATAGCCCATGTGGGGGAGTAGCCCCCCCCCATCCCCCTTCGGGTCCTGTCTCTGACGGTATCAAGGTACCACATGGTGTTCCTCAGGCCTCATGTTTGGGATCCCTGCTATTCACCATCTAGTCTAGCAAGTTATTTGAGGTGATGAAAGATCATCTCCTTGTAGCACACCCATATGCAGACGATATACATTTGTACTTGCCCTTCAAGCCTAATAACACTCCATCAAGTCAATCTGAAGCAATTGAAGCTATAGAACTCTGCATAAAGGCGGTCAGGGCATGGATGCTTACTGATAAGTTACAGCTAAATGACTACAAAACTGAATTTTTAATAATTGGTACACGACAACAGCTTAGCAAGTTTAAAAGCTCAATTTTCCTTCCCTTGGGACTCAACGGCTTAATACCGGCTACAAATGCTGAAGTTTGCTGATTAATCCGGTCTTGAAAGAAGGCAGCTTGTCGTTAAAATTTCAGCCCCAGGAAACCTTGCGATCCTTTTCGTTGATTCTTGGCGGGTATTTTGTTGATCCTCTGGGTGCCGCATTCATGAAAATCGTATTTTTTTCCCTCTGGTATTAATCAGTAATTTTATCTTACTCTATTCTACATACGCGGGGACTTCTAATATGCCTACTCCAGAGGCCAAAACCCTGCGAAAATCTGACTGCCAGTCATTTAATAGTCGTCGCTCACCACCACCCGGGGACAGGAAGCGAGAAGGACGTCGCATCCTTCTCGCTTCGTAGCGATGAGTGACGATTTTTCACTGAGCGCGTTCGAGGTGTTTTGGGTAACTTGACTCACGAGGTAGATGTGAGTATCCAAGTGCTGTTTAGTATAGCGGTTGTGACAACGAAATAATGTCTTAACGTTCCTGTTGGTCGTACTGTCATATTTTCAAGTCATGTTCCATATTCATGTAATCATGTTGTTGACCGTCCTTTCGTTGCATCTTTAAACTACCTGAATAGCTTAATATGAAGACATCAGAATGTTCTGCATATAATTGGAAAGCACCTCAACTGCCATCCATATTACCTTAGACATCTTAGGCGGGGGCAGATGTAGTGAAAACTATAATTACTGGTTTACATTAATCATTGAACTAGTGTCTTCGAAGACCGAAAACAGACATAGGGATGAGATTTCTTAAGAGTTTGTTTGGCGAAATTTACCTGCGTCAAAAACATTTAGCCTCCGTTAGAAAAGGCAAGCTGAGAAATATTGAAATCAGTGTTAAAGCTTGCTAGTTTGCGTCGCATACAGACTAAACCACTGGTATATACAGGTTTTGACCGAGGTCCGGCTGCCTGCAGGCTAAAGCTTGGAAGAAAAATACATGCTTTGTTTCCTTCTTGAAAACAGAGGGGGCAGTAATAGCGTTAATTATTACTAGTATAACTAATATTGTGTTTTACAGGTAGAACTGTCAAAAAGATTTTGTAGCATAGCAATAAACTCTGTGTTAGGTTGTGGAACAAACTAATGTAAACAGACTAAAATTTCAAACGGAAACATCTTTTCTAATGTTGCAATTACTTCAGTATCGTTAATCTTCTTTTCCAGTGTACTCTTCGGCATCACCGATCACTTACCGATTACCGATCGCTTATCAATAACTTAACAAACTTTTTTTCACCACTGTATCTTTTTGTTTTCACCATATGCTTTTTGTTTTTACGTTTTTGTGTCTACTGCGCTTGCGCAGGTAGACACAAAAACGTAAAAACAAAAAGCATATGGTGAAAACAAGAAAACAAAATACAAAAACAAAACAGATTTAGGTGAAATTAGCTGTGTACAACCCAGATGTTTGCTTTTAACATAAGATTCATAGGTTTTAATCAAATTTTCATGAAGTTCGGATTCACGGTCATCAGTGACGTTTCCTGTCTCTTAAAGGAAGGATTCTCAAAATTAAATGTAAATTTAAACATAAATGCAAATAACTGTTGAAAAAAAAAAAACAGGAGTCCAAGGCATGTATTCCTATGATTAGTGACAATCAGTCAAAAATTTAAGAGACTGCAGTACTAAAAACGAGATAAGAAAAGTCTAAACATTTAAACATTATTATTATCATCGTCATAAAAAAAATAATCTCAAAAATTCATTTCGATTAAAAATAAAATAAAAATATTAAGAAGATCCTAAAATACTCATAGCGTTTAAGCGGCAGTCATCGATGAAGGGTGTCCTGGAACCTCTTAGGCATGTGTGTACCCACTTTAAAATCTCAAAAGAAAGCAATGTTCGGATCCAAGTATTAGTAAAGTGATAAGGTTCCTCATTCTTTTCTGAGAGCTTCTCAGTTAGGCGTTTGAGAAAGCAGTTGCAGTCAGCTCCCATCCCACCGTTGGTTCCAAAAACTAGGGGAGTGAAAGATCCCATTTCAACGTCCAGTACCCTCTGTTGGTACTTCCGCTTTTTCTACTCCTCCTGCTCCTTAAAGATTGTGGATGTTGTTTTTCCCTGGTTACACTTGGAGTTAACATGCATTACTCTGACGTCAAAAAAATGCTGTGACTCCACGCGACCAAAAGCCCCCTGCCTTGAAGTTCAGTCTTGCCTACGGGCTTGTTACCGCGCTTCTGAGGTTGAGTCGCTTATTATCGAGAGGTTGCAGTTGTGGTTCGTCTTCAACGTACGAACCTTACCAATAGCTGAGGTAAGTAGGTTGTGAACACCATCGTGTCTCTGCGTCACAAACCCTCCCTTTTTGCATGACAGGGCATGGCAGACGGTATACTTCTCACCACAAACACACTTGCTTGGTAAGTCGGACAGGGGCATATTATACCTTAAACGCATAGAGTCTCTGAATTCTTGTTTGTTCAGCACCAAGCCTTGATCGGCAAGAGCCACTGTGGTAAGCCATGAGCGCGCACCCTTATCTCTCGATTGGTTAACTGACCGCAGCAGATCCGAGGGCAGAGTGGAATCAATACCTTCCATTCTCGATTTCACCGACACAGTTTTCAAGGCTTGATGTTGACTCTTTAACTTCTCTGTGGAATTCTTGCCTACCACCATGGATATACTCTGTGTGGTAATAGAATCTTCGTGCGATGCTTTTATTGACGTAGAAGCAGCAAACTGCTGTGGAGCTTCAAACCGTCAGTCGGGTACGCCTAGCCCTTCTATTTATTTATTTATTTATTTGCGATGTTTATACAGGCAATCCAATTCAGCGACGCTGGTTTAAACGGAGGCCTGTTTACATATTAGCATTGTACACACAGTTTACACATTTCACAAGGTCAGACCACAACACCGGGTACAGCTTGCCCTACTCTTTGCGAATAGTGTGTGGGTTCTTTAACGTCCCACAGAGTTAATGAACAAGGGCTGTGAGACGGGACCTCCGGCTTATCGTCCTTATCCGAGAAGACTAGAAAGTCTAACCATATGCAGATGTAATTACAAAGGCAGCACTTTCTCCTCAGTTATTTAAAGGCCCTGAGTGTTGGTCCGGTCGGGGTTCGAACCACGACCTCCCGCATGAAAGTCCAGTGCACTCTCGATTGAGCCAACTGGTCGCGGTCTCTTGAGCGGGTGTTAGAGTGACGAGCTGACGCAGATCACTAAAGAGGGGCTCCGTTTGACCGAATAGTGTTGGGAAAGGTAAGTCGTCTATCGCCTCTTGGATTGGGTCAAAGTAATCTTCAAAGAACTCTATTGTGCGCATGAAATAGGTAAACTTGGATTTGTAACCCCTCGTGAAAACAGTGTAAGCTGCATGAGGCTGGCTCCTTGCTATCTCAGATAGTGCTTCGAGTTCTCCTTTCCATCCAAGGACCTTTTCCCGGCAATATTGATCTTTAAATTTTTGAGATCCGATGACGGCCCCTAAGTGGCACTGACCTTCAGCTGTATTGACCTCATCTCCAAACACCCTCTTTGCCCCATCTCCAAGTACGTCCGACTTGACAATCGGCCAACTCTTTGATCCATTCACTAGATAACCGACCTTCTTTCCTTCCTGGTTGAGGTGATCGTACCAGTTATACATCCCCCGCGGAGTCGTCAGCTAGCCATATTTGTTTAACACCTGGTGTGCTCGTCCCTAAGCTCTGGATCATGATTGATGTATTGACCGAGTACGATGGAATGGTTAAGGGATCCCCCAGCGTCGTACCCTCCTGTGAAAATACCTCATCTCAGCCGCAAATAAAGAGCCTCGAGGGGCTTCTGTAGGTGTTAATGATGTAAAGTGACATTTCCTTGCAGGTTATCTGGATGTTATGTATGGCGGCGGATCTGGTCATTTGGTTAAAGGCGTTGCTTGCATCTATTAATAAGCATGTATCGCGGCCTCAGAGCCTGCAATATGGCCTGCGCAAACCTGAAGGGGGCCCGCTGCCTCTTTGATCTCTTCCTTCAAAAATCCAGCAAGTCTTTCCAACCATTCGCCTCAAGACTTCACCAACGCCAATAGGTCGTATTCCGGGGTTTCTGTTAAAAAAATAAATAAATAAATAAATAAATAAATAAAATAAATAAAAATAATAATAATTATTGTAACGAAATCTTGTATTTACACGAGGTAACAAAAAGCCGGATAAGGGTTTTTCCCTTCGTCTTTTCTGAGCCCTGACTCGGGGATCAACCAACCGCAGTTTTATCCCCACCGCAGTTTTATCCCCACCGCAGTTGTAACCATTTTTTTTCCTGGTTCTTGACGTTACAGTTTGGTTTTATATTAGTTTTCTTTTATTATTTTTCGATTTCTGCGAATGTCTCCTTCCTTCGTTTCTCGGTCTCTTTTCCATTCGCAGCCTTTCACGAGCCTTGGTGTTGATGACCTCTCGCTATTTGCCTGTACTTTGCTACTACTCCATCGTCTCGGTCTTTTGTGCGGAACAATATGGTCTTTAAACGATTATTTCGATAATGCTTCTCTTCTTGGATAGGAAACCGCCATCCTCGCTATCATGACATCGCATCACATTTTTCTTTATTCAGTTGTATCGTGAATTCAGTCACTTTTTATTCCTATAATTATTTATTGTATTTGTCGTTTGATTGTTTTATTTCATTTTTTTCTTGTTAATTTTTGTTTCTTTCAGCTGGAGGGTCCTGCGATGAAGAGGTCATTACTTCAATTTTTCGCGTGCTGACAAATATTTTCGTACCCGTGTCCATACACTTAAACCCCTTATCTACTGATACCTTTCAGTAGAGACTTGAGAACGCATCTTTATGGAGATTCCATGACTTGATCACACGGGAAGCCCTAAAAGTTGTTAGGGAAACTACTAAAACTAGTCTTATCCGTACTAGTTGCATGGTTATTAAACTCTACTCTCTCAAAAAATTATCTCCACGTATTCAGCACTCATCACTGAACTTTCAGTACCAGGCACTGTAGAAGGCTAGAAGCGCTCTTGATCGCACACTATCATCACAGTTTGGTGTCCATAGCTTGGTTGTTGTACCTCAGTGGCCTTAAATGAGGCCCTTGCGCATAAGTTGTCAATGTTTCAAGCGATGTGGCTGACATGAAAACCGCGGACGTATTTTTTCCTCGTTTAGTACCTTCCATAGCCACAGCGAACTGCCTTCTCTCTGAACAGCGTAATTAAAGAAAGAGCTTGTTTAAACTCAGGAATTCCAAATGCATACACGATTGGATTTATACAGGAGTTGCAATAGTTTAGGATGTTAGCCTTTTTTTCGCGGACGGAAAGCCACGAGATCGGGATCTCGTGAAAAAAACATTTAAATAGTTCACGATGATTAAAGGAAGCCAGAAAATCAAAGCAAGTGAAGATACAAACAGTAATGTCTTTGTCAGGCGTTGGTTGTGTAAAGTTCTCCTTTGTTGCGAGACAATTTTTGAGAATTTCTCCAAATACCGATGTTACAAAAGCAGATAAATACAAGTACTGTCACTGCATAGGGTATCCAAAAACACGAGCCATTTTTTTTTTTGTGACCTCAGCCAAAGTAATACACTCACTGACGATGCGGGCCGAAACAAGGATGACTAATGCCCACGCAATAAAAATACCATTGCGATATACTCGCACGGACAGTGTTCGGTGCTTCAGCGGCCAGCAGAAAACATGAAACCTCTCAGATGAGATCAAAGCCGCAGAAATTAACGAGCCCTGAGAGAAAATGGTGTCTACGGTAACGTAGGAAATAATGAGATATTCATTAACTTTCGACTTCCACAATCGGTAGTCATAATTTCCCACGAAGTGCACAATGTAGATGGGTAAAGTCACAATTCCTAGCATCAGATCAGCAAGCGTCATGTTAAAGATCATGAACAAACATTTCTTGCGAAGTTTCTTGCTCAACGCGAAGATGATAACTGCGAGGAGGTTTCCACTGACAATCAGTACATTACTACAACAAAAATGCTGCACAATATGATTCCTTCCGCTTTGGAAGGAAGATGCCACGAAAACGTATCGTTGGAGCCTGCGAAAGGTGATGAATTCTTCATTCTTTGACTTGTAAGCAAGCAATGAAAAGCATTCAATGAGGCGGGTTAAATGGCTTCTCAAGAAAGCAAAGAAAACCGGCTAATAAACGAGATGAACAGGAGAACTAATCCTGCAGTTGGTCCTGAAGATGATAGCCAGCGGGTGTTGAAGGCAGATATTATTACAAACCCCAGACTGAAACCAACGCCTGCATCGAAAAGCAATCACTTCTGCCACAAAAGGATGATAACATTAGACAATGAATGAACTGACATTTTGACTTGTAACCAAGCGATTGAAAGCATGTCAGGGGATGAAAAGCATTTGAGGTGTGTTAATTAGGTACTCAAGACAAACCGACTAATAAACGAAGTGAAAGAGACAGCAGAACTAATCCCACGGCTGGTCCTGCAAATGACAGCCAAAGCAGGTATGGAAGCATCCGTATTGTGAGTCTGGGCTGCTTTGGTAACGATGAAACATCACGAAAAGCGGTGCGTCGCCGAAGCATTTGGTAGCAAACATTTTAAGAGTTTCAAATTACCATACATTTTGAAGAGTGTGTTAGCAAACATTTTAACAGGGTGAATTTTCAAACCGACGCAAAGCGGTGCTTCTTTATAGCAAACATTTCAAGACTTTTAAATTAGCATACATTTTAAAGAATGCTTCAAACAAGTCTCGCACAATTTAAATATTTTGCCTGGTTTCTGACATGTCTGTACTTTACAGAGTGACGACGATGCTAGACTGAGTAAAGCAACGGAGTAAGTGCACTAAACTGTCGCCAAGAAACGAGCACGGGCATTTTCACGTGTCCTTGTCTAGGCACGTTTTGCTGTGACCAGGGTTATCTGGGGCGAAAGTTCACACGAAAATCTAGGATTACCGCCGAATGAATAGGCTCAACCTTCTAGTGAATCAAAGCTCGTCGTGTTTGCCAGTGGGCTGCTGTTTTAACACTGTAAGGTTATTTTTAAAGTCAATCACTGCGCTCTGCGACAGTGGTAACCAGCTCTTCCGTGCAGTCACAAATATGTATTATAAAACATTGAAATTTTTAAGCCGAGCAGGGTACGAAAACT
>BLFK01000799.1:127970-130470 GCA_014634185.1 Astreopora myriophthalma | reverse complement strand
CGATTTTTTGTCCATCTCGATTCAGACCATGAAAAGAACGTTTGCGTGTCAGTGCAGGCTACCATTCGCTCAAGATACGCCTGCGTTGCAGTCTACCAATTTTTCGCCATCAGGCTTGGTGGCATGGTAAAGTTTTATTTCTTGTCGTGTTGTTTTCCTTTCTAATTTAAAATGTTAGGTATTATTGTTGGAATGGCATAATCTTCACAATATTTTATGGCCCATTTCAATATTCAACAACTTTTGAACAACAATTACAGCATTTGTTTCTGAACAACTGTTGTTGAACAATGCTACACTGGCACAAGTATCATTGCGACTTTCAAACATTCTAGCGGTGGATTGTTACCTGCATTCTTTTGCAACAGAACATTCATGTCATCAGAGGGAGCAGATTCTGCAGAAAAGAAATAAAACTGCTGATAAAACAACATTCTTTATGTCCGTGTTATCTCCATGCAAACAAGCATTTCACAATCGAGTTATGCTTTAGCACGCTTGTATCGAGTAATAAAGAACGCTGGGAATTTGGAGAGCTTCAGTTAGGTACTCTCGGAACTTCTCATCATAACTCGATATACGCAAAGTTAAATGCAGGAACCAATTTTAATACATAATTGCCAGTGCAGCTTGTTCAAAGCTGGTCAACCTGAGCAATCCGTAAAAATTTCAGCTCTTTGCAGACAAAATCTAACCTTGAAATATCAACTATCAAAAACTGCAAAATTGCTGGGTGGGAAAACGTTAACGAGTGGGCATACATTCTTTGTAAATATTCGAGTTTTTACAAAAGAATTTCTCCAAATTATTCGTTATATTAGGCTCAAAATTTCAGAGATGAATAATACTGCTATTTTCGTTGAATATTCGGGATATTATTCTAATAGCTTGATCAGAGAATGATAAGCATATGCTACTTAGGCGGAAAAAGAACATAACGATTTCCCTATTAATAGTGTCCTATGGGCTAGCATGACGTTCTTGCCCGATTGTCAATCACTCCAATGGTTCGAGAAACTAATGACCGGAAATTCTAAGTGAAAACAGATTCGCACAGGAGCCATAACCCGGAGCGCACATACAAAGGCTATGTCAAGGGATTTTTACAGACCAAGCTATTTATAGACATGTTTATCCCGCGAAAAGTTCAGTTCCAGTCCGCACACGTCCAAGCAGTTAATTATGCAAGGCGTATGATTGGCTAGCAAGGCTCCTGTGGGCTGTGGAACACCAAGGCTCCTGTAGGAGACTGAATTCCCGGGAAAATCAATCTAAAAATAGCTCGGTCTGTGAAAACGCCGTGACACAAGCATATTGAAGTTGTACGCTCCGGGTTATGGGCTCCTGAGTTGCGCGATGTTTGATTGCTGAAGCAGAACTAAATGATGTTAACTTTGATTCACGGATATATTTAATGCATGCGAATACTGAATCAAAAGACAACTAGTTTAGTTATATAGGTTTTTAAATTAAAAATAAAAGCGTGATTCAAAAATTGAAATTTTAAACTTCTCACCTTGTACTGGTTTAATCATTATAGTAACTACTGGGGTGACTGTGCTGCGAAATTCTCTTAGGAAGCTCATATATAACATCTCTGAACAAGCCTGGAGGAAAAAACGAATTCTCGATTTGTTAGTTTGTTTTTGTTTGCTAAGGTTCCTTTGATGCAAAATAGAAAAATGTCGGCCATACCTTACGCCAGCAACAGCGGATAGCAAAGATTGGTTTAAGTCTACGGTTATTCAAAACGTTTACCAGTTGGTCACTTACTCTCACTCCAGGACTCACCAGCATCTTCGCTTGCTGAGAAAAGAGAAACAGATAATCGTTTGACCTTCTAAATGCCTGCTTACCAGGTTATTCTTGGAAAAAGCGCCACATAAATAATAGATGCTATTATCAGTATTATCCTTATCACTATCGTTAGAGTGGTTTTCAAATGACTGTCGAAAACAATTACGCGATTGCGATTGATAGGGTTTGCGACTGGGTTATAAATGACACGCCAGGCCCCAGTTGTTCGAAGGGTGGATGGCGCTATCCACTGGATAAATCACTATTCACTGGATGACTCAATCGGCTTTGCTAGCATTTATCCGCTGGATAGTGATTTATCCGGTGGATAGATAGCGTTATCCACCTTTTGAACAATCGAGGGCCGAACACTCTTTACGTTACGATGCCTTGGGAGCGAATTTATGGCCCTTTTCCTTCGGTGATCTCGGTTCGGCGGTTTCGTCCAGTCACCAACCTTAGGAAAGATATATATAGAGAGAGAGAGAGGGAAAAGGAGAGGAACCCAAAACCACCTAAATCGCTCTTAATCGACCCAGAAACTGTACCAGAGACAAAGAAACACAAGACTGAAGCAAGGTAAGCTATTTTTTATTTTAAATAGTAAATATTTTTTGAATTTTGTGAAAAACCGTTTTCCCCATACAAATCCTTATATTTCTACTCTTGCGTAATCATATAGAACAGTACAGATACTCATATA